>LOND01003915.1:7579-44482 GCA_014220965.1 Paragonimus kellicotti
ATATATATATATATATATATATATATATATATATATATATATGAAACGTTTTCGGAAACAAGTTCCCTCCTAGACCCCACTCTGTTGAACATTTAGGTATTACGTCGAGTTCAAATTTGAAGTGGTCGTTCCATGTTGACAGCGTTTTTGTTAAAGTACGATGATTTCCATTCTATGTTTTACGCCTAAAATCGTTTTCAATTCTGAATGATTTCATCCTCCGTTTTGTGAATGGTTACGTGCTTCCACTCCAGTTATATTGTTTTCCCTGGACTTCTAGCCAAAACGCTTAAACTTCTTTCTAGATCTATTAGGGGCCCGTCCAACTGTCGCTGCATTCCTCTGTCTGGATAAATATTTGCCAGATCCGTTATACAGTGAACATAGCTTACTTCGTTTGGTATTGGTAATCAGAAAACTTCCTCTTCCAGCTGTGTGCAGATAGATCTCTACATTATCTCGCCAACAATCTTTTCGCCTTGTTCGTACTATGACTGAATCTCGTTTATTGTCAATAACTTTGTTGATTCATTTACTACGCCTCTCCGGATTACTGCTAGTTGAATACGCCTCACTTCGATGAGATGCAACAAAATTTAGGAAGTTTGAATAAAATAGTCAGAAGACTATTCTGTTTAAATGGCTTAAAGGACTCAATGTTTCAAACTTCTAGGAAGTGTGCGTTTCATTTTAGTATTTTTGCTAATCTGCCTCTGCACGTAATGTCGTTATCTTAGATCTGACTAGTTTTGCCGAAGGAAATTGTTTCATCGAAAGGTTACAAATTTGAAGAAGTTGAAAATCCTTATGCGCTTCCGATTCTGCATTACACGAATAAAAAATAAATTGGTTTATTGTTTCCGGGTTTCACTAAAAATGGATCGTGAAAATCAGCAATTGCAAAACCTTAAATAAGAAATGGACAACACTTGGATGACTCTGTGGCTGGGCAGAAACCAAAGCATAGTCTGTCGAATGTAGCAAGCGCACTTTAGCACGCAGGTCGATATGTTCAACTTATCCCTTTGCTGGGTGTAACTTCCAACTCGATTTCATGTTGCGATCCCTTATGTCCTGTTGCTGTTGTCTCACTTAATTTCCAAGACAATCGACCTCTGAATTGTGTCGTTGTTCACTGTTTTTCATCAAAAAAAGTAATGTATACGCGGCACTCACCTTGCAGGTGTCCTGCTTTCTCTGAGTCAGTCGTCGGTCTTCAGATGCACAAAGGCTTACGACAAATATGCAGAAAAGTGGTCGCTGTGGGTCGCAATTACGTGTATGTTTTTAATCCCGTTGAACCGTTATTTGCAAAAGTGAACACGCTCGAGAACTTGGAAGGCAAATCCAGAGTGAACCTGTAATTTTCTTGAAGCCATCCAGTTCCATTATCGAGCACGGTGAAACTATCGAAGTATGCCAATTGCGTGTAATCACCATCGTCGCAGATACCGAACGGAGTCACCGAGTTACATCATGAAGTCGAGCTTGGATTCGTAATTGGCAAAGAACTGTCAAAAGTCAAACCAACTGATGTGAGTCGACCACTGGTTATCTGTTAGTCAATGAACACAAAACTCTTTTACTTACTTTCAGTCTGAAATAGTTTTTCGAGTCGGAGTATGAAACTCAAGTGATTACTTAGGGACCCCCACATCTCATCCATCTCTGAGTTCCGTCAGTCTGATAAATATCTTGTAATCTAAATCACAGTAAGCGTGCTTCCATGCAACCCTAAATTTAGATGGATCCTCATTCTGATGAGTTATTAATCTTCTGTAATTTTTTTTTACACGTTTTTGCCGAACAATCAATCATTCAGTCTATGATGTATCTGTTTGTTCCTTAGCTATTAGGACAGTTTCGTGCACTTGAAATTTATTCAAAAATAAACTTAATACATCTTGAAATCGTTACACAAAGGCTTACTTACTGATGATCGTGTAATCTACGTGCTGTTCATTTCAGTTATTACTCGTGCACACTTCTCGCATCTTTGTGCCAAGTAAGTAGTTCTTAAAATTACAAATGTGAACACTTGCGGAGGTGATAGTGGAAAATTCGATATGAGACATGATGGAAGGGCGCTTTGAATTTCTGTACATGAGGGTCGGAGGCTTCTCTTAAGTGGCTTTCGACGTGACGTCATAGGCCGATATGGTTGTCTCGGACTCACTTATCGTATTGATCACCGAACATATACGTGGTTTACCGTTAGGTCTTGTTAATTGTTCTCAGTTATCGCTGTTTCGTTTCCAGTGTTCATGTAATTCACAGTGTGTGAAGCGATGCTACATTTAAGAGACTAAGGGACGATGACATCCGCGTAGGAGACTAAATGACGGTAGGCGGAAAGGTTGGAAACCACCATATTCAATATTGGCGAGGCCGTTTAACTATATGCATGTACGTCCATATCATGTGGTCCGAGTTCACTGTAGAATAATTATTGTCTCTAGTTGTTACAATAGTACGCATTTTCGGGTGCTGTATCTTCGTACACAGAAAGTGCGACAGATCGATGGCCGTCAATTTGAGGTCGGAAATCAACTACGTTGTCTTCTGTGTATACAATGATCGGAAAATAGTTGCCCGGATACTTAAGAAATGTTGAAACAGTTAAGCTTTATCAGCAGTTATCTGTGTGTAGTGTTGAAGGTTCAAACCGCAAGGTCAGCAGTTCACTATCCTCACATCTGTATCTGAATTTTTTCTACAACTGATATTTCTCTGTTAGGCGCACATTCATATAAAAAAATCCAAATCAAATCCGGCAAAGCGGACGGACTAACTGGACTGTCTATAGTTATTCATAAAGATTGCGTAAATTTTGACAATGCGTTTCGCGGACGATATCACCTGCTGCATTATGCAGTGCCAAACTTACTTTTAGAGTGGTGCTATATCGCGCCAATACCAAAGAATGGCGCCTTAAACTTTTGACTGATCGCATATCAGTGGCACAGGATTGCCTCATTTGTCTGATGTTGCAAAATAACTGCTTATTTGCATCACTTTGCTTACTACCAGTTCCGATCCATCATTGCTTCTTTTGTATGTGTTCTCCGGTCGCTGGATAACAAATGCAAAACCACCCTGTCTTGTTTTCTAGATTACGGCGTACCCGTGCTGCATCAGACAGTTGCTTCAAGCATTGATTGCAGTACATCAGTGATTAACACCCTTGTTTGATTGTCATGCAATCACAACGGAAGAAGACAAACTGATTGTTGATGATAAGAGAAAGGGAATGGTAGGTCTTATTGAGTATGCACATTATTGCGTATGTTAAGTGTTAAAACATCAAACTTAATGGTGCGTACAGCTTGCAAACAAACATTGGAGTTGTAAGCTTTGGCAGGCTTTCACTGATTGCACGTATTTCGCACGTGACTCAGTCAATCAGTAGGACGTATCACACTCTTGAGTCCGATTAGCACCAGCGCTCTAATCTCTGCGTCAACTGACCCTGTAGGTCGCGAGGGCCCTAGTTTGGGAGGTGACACCGGCCGATAGTGACTAGCCGACTGGTAAATGTTTCAGTTTCCTTAAGCCGACTCGTCACTTGTACACCTCGCACCTTGTGCGTGTGTGGACGAACGGACTTACTTTGAAATATCCGCATCCTACCCTCACCTTTGCTTGCCCGTTGTAAGAGATTGAACGCATACGCCGATGGTCGAATGCTTAGAGATGGTTCGCGTCACTTGCTCTGCGTTTTCCAGTTCCGCAGCGGTAAGGTAACGTTGCTCACACAATCACCCTGAGGCGTCAGGGCAATGCGTCCCTGTCGCCAGAGATTTCCTAGACTGACAAATATCGTCCCAGCCTTGGAAGCAGACTAGATTTCGTTAATGTTGCAGTTGCATTGTGAATTTTCTGTCGAAAAAATCGTGGATGAGGGACCCATAGATAGTGTGGATGAACCTTCTTCGGTTGTGTTATCTTCATTAAAACATTTCGTGAGTGTGTATGCCGCCCCGTGAACAATGACTTGTTTAAATGATTAGAAAACTCCCAACGTAACCATGAAGAATACAACGTACCGAACCAGCTCGTTTTCAGTTATTCATTTTCATACCGTATACGTCACATCGATGTCACAATCTTACGAAGGGATAAGTAATTTGTTGAACGGAGGATGGGTGGCTCAAATGGTGTCTGGATTACGGCCTGACATTGTTATGGCTAAACTCCCTAACCCATCTATTCTTTGTTTGCCCCATTAATGATGCCCTTGTAAAGTTGTGGTGTGCGATATATCTAGCCTAGTGATTAATCGTTGCAAACGAGCCTGTTTGTCTATTTTCTCATTGATTTTCTGTTCACCCTGTTGCTTCTGTCCGTGCCTGTCGTTTCTTAATAACCTGCTTTACTAATCATATGACCACTTATCCAAGACGGTCGATACGCGTGTTGATTCGCTTTCTTCTGTTGTGTCCACTTTCGCACGTGACTGTGGTCACGCCCACTCTAGTCAATATAGTACACGAACTACTTCACTACAATAAGCCGAATTTCTGGTCCACTATAGTCTGCAGTACACTCTTTTGGTTGTATCGACGAGTTCTGTGTTGCGCAACATACGTTACTTGGCGTTATCAATGTTTATCTTGACCTCTAAATGAGTGTATCACAAGCGGCCGCAGAAACTGGCAGGTATTTCCTACACTAGGATATTGTGTTACTTGGAACTGATCTAACGCATCATCATTGGTTTCTGTGTATGGTTGAACAACTAGCTGCAGTTATCCAGTTTCGCGCAGCGTGACAGCGTCCAACCCCACGCAAATGATCTATGTAGGTTGCATGATAGCACCAAGCGTTTGTAGTGTGGATACTGAAACATTTTGACACGCATTGATCTACGATATGAACATTTCATGTTCATAGTTTCGATGTTAGGACTTTACAGAGTCAAAGGAATCCATCGGAATTGGCCTTTTTGGCGATTCATTCACGTGGTTTAACTGTGATTCCCTCTTGTCAGCTCATTAAAACTTGCACAAATGGGTTTCTGTCCCCGGATGATGGCGCTTTTTTCGACCGTCATACTCAACTTGTGTTGACGTTGCGGCTGCCCTGGTAGTCAGCATCCCCATTTGTTTAATCTTCATTTCCGTGTCTGTCTGTCTAATCCCTTAAGCCATTATTTCCGCCCTATGGAACCTTATCTTAATGTTTAAAATTAGTTACATGTCCATGTGTGATCAGAATGTACGAAATGTTACTCCGGAGAACATCACATGATTTACGTCTTCTCATTGCCCTATTCATCTTGCTGTCGTGTCAAACCGCCTTCGTCGTCTATTCGACAGTCGCATACATAATCAAACAACGTGGATTTTGCCACGGCACCTTCATATTGCTTGTGTGTTTTCTCTGTTTGGTCCACAAAAGTGACTGTGGGAGTATCGTGAGAACTTTCCGTTTCACGATGAGTTACGTGGAGATCCCATTGATGAAGACTAACATATCTACCATTACTATGAAACCATTTATCTGCACAAGATAACTAGGCTTGTAACTTCCGCCTTTGAACGAAAAATTCGATAGAGGTGGTTACCACCGCATTGTTGAAGCGAACCTGACGTGAACTAGGCCTGACTCCCACTCACAACTCGCTGCACCTTTATGTGTGCGCTAGTTGGATATCCATCCTCCTAAATTGAGCGCCGTAATCCCTAGTCGTTGAAATAGCTCACTCCTCGATAATTACGGGTTGCGTGACCTTTGCTAAATACTGCTCACTCATTGATTAACATTCTCATTGGGCTCAGCACAATTTCATCAAATTCAGCACACTACTCGTCGAGAACCAAATTTGGCGATCGATTGGACTGTGGAAAGCAGGCTGATGAATTAAAATCTTGCCACGTTAATTTGGATGAAGAAATGTGCGTCGAACGATTACGCAGGCATTCCAATGTTGTAATCTGGTTGTGATTCAATCCATGCATAAACTGTTATCTGACTGTTTGGGCGGACAAATTGGTCTCTGTATCACACCTCCAGTGGTTTTGGCTACAAGGACTTTCTATGAAACGTTTGCCGTCAACACACTATCCTATAAGAGTGACAGGATATTTTGGGACATTATTGCTCTGACGGACCGATGCAGCCTCGTACGGGGGTTTAGGTCGCCTTGAAATGAAAACGGACCTTTTTTGGTCAGATTCGTACAATGTTTTGTCCAACTGCGTTACGGCCCTCAGAATATCGCGTCCAGTAAGGTGAAGTTGTAACATACTCGATAGACGCGTTAAAGTCGATTGTTCAAAGGATGATTGTTATTCAACAAATGTCATGATCAGTGCTAAGAATCGAGTGCACGCAACCAAAATGAATGCGTATCGAGAGCGAGATTCACGTTCTTTTTCATACCCGGTACCAGCCGGTTAGCTTACCCTGACCGTTTGCCATACTCATGAGTGCGCAGTGTTTATGATCTGTGTGGACTAGCAATTGGAAACCCCTCACTCATTTGCACAATGGTGTTTCCACATGAAGGTTGCCATTTTCGCTGCTTTCGTCGCTACGTATTGCCGCGCTTTTTGCACATTGGTTAAAACAACTCTGTGTTTAATGAATTATCCGCCATAATTTTCTTGGAAACGTTCTTTTAATTCTTTTTATCATCCAGTTCACTGATTCGATCCTCGGCTTCGTAGTGGCCTTGGACATGACCAATCGGGGCTTACAGAATGTGCTGAAATCTCGTCAATTGCCCTGGACACTGTCCAAATGTTTTGATACATCCTGTCCTGTTGGACCGCTTCTTCCGTGTTCCATGCTTCCGTCGGGCATTTTCTCCCCAAATTCGTCAGATTTCAAAGCCGTCGCACCTTCCGTGCAGCTATGGCTTCGGGTCAACAAGACCGAACGACAGCGTGCTAGCATCGACGGCATGATTCATTCACCAGCTGAATTAATCTCGTTTATTTCATATCATATGCGTTTGGAGCCGGGCGATTTAATCCTAACCGGTACCCCAGCTGGTGTGGGTCCTGTAGAATCAGGTGATTTGATTACAGCTGGAATTGAAGGCCTCTGTGAAGTGGATTTTCCTGTCGTTTAATTTCTGACTACCATCGTATGTATGTTTTTCGCGTGCAAGACGTTCTTTGTTCTAACTTCATGAGTGTTTGACGAGTATCTGGTAGTTTATTTTTGTTAGAGTAATATAGTATTTTGGACACAAAACCACTTATTTTTATTGGTAAGTTGAGATCGGTTGAGGCCAAGAACGAGAGTAGCCGGCGCACCCTGCAAACTACTGCGACGCACATCCGTATCCGTTTATGAAAACTGAAGCATTATGATGCTTCGCTCGTCGTATATTCAGATACAGATACAGCGTGAAACGATAGATGAGACACCTGTTTGACCGCTTCGGGCTCCCAGAAGAAATCGTGACGGATAATCGACCACAGTTTAACTAGTCCACGAGTTTGACCGTTTTCTCCAGCAGCAGCAGCACGTCGGGCATGCCCAAATGGTTCCATATAACCCAGCTGCAAATAGGATGGTTTGAAACGTTCATTGAAAGAGCATACAAACAACGCGGCTCCTAGGTAAATGCAGTGATCGAATCCCTACTGACTTATAGAACCTCACATCATAGAGCGACTGACAAGACACCGGGAGAACTCATGTTTGGCCGGCTACTACGAACGAAGTTGAGTGCTGCGCACACAATCCCAGAAACTAAGGATCCTAGTCAGTTGGAACGTCGTCATGCCTACCAGTCAACTTACAGAAAACTAGCGTCCAGCAGTACAGCCTGGGACATTCGTCTGCTTGAAAGAGCGGCAAGCGAGCAAAGGTCAACCGGCACGGTCGCATCATCGGATTAGGCAAACTGTGAATGTCATGCAAAGCAACTATTATTTATCAACCGCATCTGAGCGACATATCCCGGAGAAACACGCATATTGGACAAAGCAGTGTATTATGGTGCCATTTCATTCGGGGCACATATCCTTGAGTTTGTTACAAACGGTTCTTAAATGTGGGACATTTCTGTCGTTTACCAACGGCCATCTACTGACGCGCGTTTGCAGAACAACCTGAGGTCGAATGTATTTCTGTGATTGACACGTCTCGTTGTGCATTCTGTGGAATCGACCTGACTTTATCCACCGATGTCCGTGGGTATGCCTTTGATGATCAATATTTTCATTCTGGTGGTTGGGAATTTCCCATAGATTTTAAAAGTATCCCGTCGTAGTTGAATACAAAAGTCGGTCAGTGCATAGCGAATTATCTCACTTTGCTATGTGCAGATTGCGGCTAGCCCTAACTGACTTTCGCAAGCGCGGCTGAGTCAACAGTCATCCAAAAAATGTTAGCATAGTAAACGTTCAATCCGTGGATAACGAGAGTCTCAGTAAGTTTAAATGACCGCAAATGATAAACCTACAATCGATTTCGATGTGGCGCACTCAAGTAAACCGATGGAACTGCTTTTTCTGGTAGAATAAATGGTGCAACTATAGCTCACGGAGCCTAAACAACTAGTTTCACACTCGATATACCCCTAAATAGATTCAGTCAATTGACTCAGCTCACGCCTCTCTGTACAGGTGACCTGGGACGCACGCTCGTACCAAGGAACATAGTTCAGAGCGCCGTTCGAAGGAATCAACATGATTGACAGCTGACCGCGCCTGAGAAAACTGACGTCAATAATAAAAGTTCGCCATGCTATGCTATCGCCTGAAATGACCGACTGGAAAGATATCTTATGCTCCGTGAATTTTTAGAATAGATCGCAGCATCCTATCAAACAGATAAGCAGCAGAACACAAAACAGACGGAGAGATCTGCAAACAACAAACGAATTTCACGGCAGCATGATTGGTAGTCCGGCCCCGATACTACTGAGTTGTCGCGGACCTTTAGTTTCTCAATAACATACGTTTATACTGTTCATGATCCTGGTTCACAATTTTTCGATGCCCAAACAAGAATGTCCACCCAAATTGGGTGTTCTAGTACGCCCATCCGCCAACGAACAGAATGTATTGGTAACAGTCCCATTCCGGTGTACGCAGCGGCCCCAGTTGAAGACATCAATCTCCGAAGGATGAAAGAGTAAAGATAATTGCAGACGGAGGTGTGTGTCTTTTCAAACACTCATAGTTGTTTAACCTGGAATGGGTAGTTGCCAGGCTTTCTAATAGGCGTATGGCGGAACTTCGTTTATTCACCCACAACGGTCAGTATCCTGACCAGAAGATAGTGTGGCTCGTGCTGCCGTTCACCACAACTCTAAATACAACCATTTTGTGTAAGCATTGTGTGGCCAATTTTCAGAACATCATGTCGGAACACGAGATATTAATAACGTATAGATGACGTCGCTGTATCAGCAGTATAAAGTATACAGTAGACTTGAAACGTCGATACTGGAGAGCACTAATTAAGCATTAGTTGTATCCATATCATGATTGACAGCACGGTTAACAGTGTATCAGAATGAAACAAGTATGACAACTATCGATTTCTGGCAACCTCAACAAACATGGATAGGGATCATAACGACAGTGCCACCGAGATGGTAGAATCCCGCAGCATAAAAGCCGTTGTTGATGGCAACGATTTTATGATTTTAGAAGCGTTTCAATGCTCCCAACTATTCAGCCGGAACCAAGAAATGGTGTGATCTTTAATGGCTTATTGTAAACATGACACTTGCAGATATTTAGTTGATCTGGCCGGTTATTTCGTAACTGTGATCCGCATACACGGACAGTTGTAAATAAGAGGGGAAGGAGTTCATCACCAGTTTAGAGCCACCATCGGGGAGTGGATGTAACTTTACTTCCGAGTAAGACTGCACAATAGGAGAACATATTCTCAATTTAAACTGCAGTGGTTTGTGAATCACGTGGTCGCTCGTCTTCCACCTGCACAGGTTCAACGTGTACCGTAACCATTGAGAGCTATCGAACTGCAGTTGAGCAATGACCAAAAGAAGAACCAAGTAGCAAACCCGCAAACAAAATGCACTCCTCCGAGACGCGGTTGGATAAGTTGTAGACCGAAGGTCTAACTGGAAGCCAGTACATAAAAACGAAGTCACGTGCCAGTGTAAGAAAAAACAATCGCAACACGAGCATGCTCGCGTTAAAATAAACAGGAAAACAGCAACAATGGTCATTATGATGCACTGAGTTTTAACAACTTGGGTCCGTTTTCGACTAATTCGGCCAAAGTCACTCGTCCACGTCGCTCGATGAACTGCGCCACAGCCTCGTACTCATCAGAAGTGATGTACACGAATTTGCCACGATCATCAAGCAGGCCGGTTAGCTGTCCGGAGGCCAACAGCTGTTTCAATTTTTCCACACAAGCCTTTTGAAAGAAAATAACGTACGCGTTTATCTCCAGCTCAAGTTCACGTAACTAACAACAATCAATCAAAGTAACCGGGGTTTATATAAACACTTTTCGCCGATTGGGTCAGAAAAAAGTAGCGTGATAAAGAAAACTATCAGCTATCGTTTTCAATGTCACTGTTTGTATGTGCGCGAAGGCACTTTGGGATTTATTGGTCAGCAACCAAACAAGAATGAATTAGAGCTCTATCTGGAACACCACTGTTTAGTTTTGGACAGATTTCACACATCTAATCTACAGTAAACCAAGCATTTCGTTATCACGATCATCATTAGGTACGTAAACCACGGTAGCAAGCAAACCAGCTGTGTGCGAGATTGCGGTGGTGCCCAAAAATCGGCTTGAAGCTTTCACCACGTCATTTCATCAACTTAACATTTCCACTATTTTCCAGACAGCTCATACAAGGAATGACATAATACTCAATTGACCGTCATCGGTAATAGTCTCTAGCCACCGACTCTGTCGGCCGCACGCTCGGGAGATGAATCTAGTTAACGGTGGTGGTAGTTGGTTTTATTTCTGTGGGTCCTAATAATTTGTCCACTTCGTACCTTACGTCAGCCGGCCTCGGTTTTGACAAAAATAGTTCGGTACTGTAGAAGACTAATCGGTGTTCATAGTATACGGTCCAACCAAAGATGTTCCTTAAAAAAACAGACGGATCGCTTCACAAACATTTCCGTTGTTCAATCGTTTGTGTCACTCGATGCAAGTAGACGCAGACAAAGACAGCTCAAACATCTGAAGACGGTTTAAGCCCCCCATTCTAAGCGGCAAGGTTGTACAACCTTAAAAAGACTAGGATTCCACAACAGTCTTAAATACGCGACCCTGAAACTTCAGAGAGATTCCCTTTCTGTCACCGGAGATGTCTTAAACAAACGGAAACAGCCTTAAAGTTGTAAACATCCATTTCGTCTCTGATGCTTCCGCGCCGTTAATACAACTTCCTAAGCACAAGCGAACTGGTTGGCAACCTCCATAACTTCACTGACAGAAAATCAACGAAATCACGGTTAACATAATAAAGTGCTCGAGAACTCGCTTTTTTAACTTCCCTAAGGATAGATGAGGGGGAAGTAAAGAAACTAAATGATAATCTTATAAATTGGCAAATGAAACGTAAGCTACCCAAAACTTATACTTAAGGATGAATATGAAGGGAGTGACTAACAAAACGGTGGTCAATTGAAAGGTCTCTAAGTAAAACGCATTTTCGTTCCCAAGACACCTGCACAGTCCGAGGTGGGCCACTAGAGGCTCGACTAAGGGAGTCAAATATCTACAAGAGTCTCAAGGGTTCAAAAGTTAGTAACTTTCAAGTAGTATTTACATGTGATCAACGTGGCGATATGCAGTTTACGTAACAGGTGTGTTACACGACGTCAAGCCTCACCACTGTGGATTCTATGCACACAAACTCTCCAATTTGAATCACGACTGCAAAACAAATCGCTGAGCCCACAGCATGACGTAAACTAAACACCTACCTCCGTTTTCAGACTGAAATCCAAAGCTAGATGCTCTATCGGGATAATTTTGGCTTCTTTGATAGCCCCGATAAGTTGCGCAGTCAATTCCGCTTCTGCTTTGCTATCTCTGTAAATGACATCCGTTCCTTCCTCTTCGACGCTGAATTCTAGCTTCAATTTTTCATACTCCGCCTGTTCTCTTGCCGCCTCCTCTTCCAAACGTTTTGCTTCGGCAGCCAACTAAAGCAAATTAAAAAACATTACGAACTAATAATGGATTCATGATAGACGACGAGGAAATAAGAGGTATACAATTATAGTTCAAAGTAAACCATACCGACAAACAGGGAAGAGTAGCAATTGACTATGATAAATGAATGTCATTGAACATTAAAGTCGAGCACTTGGATGAGTTCCAACTAAACACAAGATTCGTTATCAAAGGCTGACAGCATCGGTAAGTTAAAGTTCGAATGTCACTCGAAGCATAGTGGTGATTCTTCTTCATTTCCTGACACGTGTGTTAACAGAGTGGAAGGATCAGAACGTCAGATTTTGATGAAAAAACAACGCATAGTTAAAAATTATGGTACAGCAACTAAATAAATCAACTTCGAACACTGGTCGACCAGACCATAATCATCCGCTTTAAGCACATACTGAAAATCAAGCTGAATGTACACGTGAACAGCTGATGCAACCTTTGCACACGGACGACGACGACCAACATTCTAGTTTACTTGTGAAATTCAACTAAACCAACTTGCCGAAAAACGGTAGAATTAGAACTTCAGGTTGGTGGCTCACAATCCTTACTTCAGGCAGGCGATGAATTTGACAACTAGAATCATCTTCAGTTAATTTTCAAACGGACTTTTAATCTCGTTTAGTATAATTTTTTATGCAACTGTTCGTAACGCAACGTCTTCGGTTAGACAGCCGGTCTTTCCGTCAACTAAACCATGTCATACACAATACTAAACGTGAGTGAATAGTCCTCTGTTCAGACAATCGAATCTAAGATGACGTAATAAATCGCCGCCATCACCGCCACAGTCTATCAGCAACACGTACCAATCACCATATGCTGATGATTCAGCAACAACTAATTCGGCGACCACTTCCTCTAAGATCGTCAACATGACAACTAACTTATGCCATTTAAGACCAACCGAGACGGTTGTCATAAAACAACGCTTTGTAATTCCTGTGCTGCGTGGAAATGAACGACTGACAATGTGTGTAGGTTGTAACTCTGTTCAACTGGAGGCATTGTTAACTATTTGAATCAAAATATTTCCAGAGGTCATTGTTGGTTTGAACACATTTAAACCAACAGGATATTGTTAAGTTCCTGAATAACTCACAGCTGCCGCCGCTGCCCGTTCCTCTTCACTCTCGGCCTTTTTGCGTTTAGCTATTTCCTGATCCTCTAATTTCCTTTGGTGTTCACGATATCTCTCTTCTGCTTCGCGCTCCTCCTTCCGACGTTCTTTCTCGGCAATCTTCGCTGCCTTCTTGGCACCCACTTTTTTCTTCGGAGTTTCAGTGGGAAGAGTTTCATCGGAATCGCTCCCATCAGTGGCAGGTCTTCTCTCAACAGGTTCAACTGGTGCATTCTCCGTCTCTCCCCCAACATGCATTCTAGCCGCAGGTCTCCTTTGAGCGGGAACATTTGGAGCTCGTCGACGAATACCACCTGCTGTAGCTGCTGGCAAATGTCGTATGCGAGTCCCACCTGTGATAATCGTGAAGAGAATAAACAATTTACAGTTAAGCAATTCCTGAAGACAGTAGTTTTAACCCATTTAATTCCAACAACTGTCAGAACCTGACAAGTTCAGAACTTGTTTACAATTATCAGACGTCCTTACTAGACATGACGTTGATTCTCAACGAAATTAATGAGCAAGAATCCTTGACTGTTGCAAGGTTCATGAGTAATGTGGCGGCAAAACGCCGGCCACGGGACTCGAACTCCCAATGGCTTGGTGGGACGCCAACACACTATCCGGCACGACGTCTTACTTAGTTAAGTGACGGACTCCAAGTTGTTTGTGCTCTCACCACTCAATCTAATGGTTTGCGCCACTGTTTTGTACGTTGCCAACTGCTATCGGTTGATTTCCGTGCACAGACTCCACTTGGTTGTAAGTTGCATATTTTTGTTGATTATTAATTTATCCCGTACAGTCAGTCTGATCTGAGTAAACCTTCAGGATTCCGTCCTCTTCTGCCCGAATCATGAAGTTTACAGCTGCCTTGATAGATTGCGTATAGCCGTGGATAGTACCAGATTTTAAATTTATGGACGCCAAAGTGAAATTCACTGTTCCTCATTCGCTTTAGCTAATTTTCAATGTCGATGTTCCTATTCACTTTTAAACCTACATTTCGCAACCACTTATTCTCGTTGAGATTAATCAGGACAAAAATATGAGAAACATTCGGACTAGAAACCAAATCGTTACGTATCAAAATGTTTCACCATCAATATCGAACAAATGAATGTTGCATGGTGTGTTTACAAGCTCATGGCTGATACGATGATGATGATGATTACAGTCCAGTTTAAGTGTTCACACATGACGCAATAAAGAGCCCTCCTCTGGGCTTAATTCTGACTACCGTCTTCCTAAAACAGCCAGAGAACCAACAGCCGCCCGGAATTACCAAAAAGGTTTACTGCAGATAAATTGAGGATAGACAAAAATCCTCGGTCATATTCTTTCCGGTTTGCACTGATCACTGCATGCATGTGTATAAAAACACGTGGTGTAACACTAGCGTCAAAATACCGTGCAGGTTAAATGTACATTATAGTAGTATTATGGGCACAGGCGTAAAATTCTCATCTCGGGACTGTCCGTCGGCTATGTTACCCAACAGGTCTCCTTCAAAAACAGATCACACGGACGTTGTTCAACTTTTAAACTCGTCCAGCGATCCACCGTGTTAAATTCCACATACGCAGCCAAAGTAAGTTCACAGTCACCATCATCACTATAGACAGCAATACATCAGTGGTTCACTCTGATGCTTAACTGCCATACAACCACGAAGGAAAGAAAAACAATATAGGAAGAGAAGAAAAAACGAAAAGACCTAACTACTAAAAATAGCTACGTCTATATTCAAACATTCAACATCAAGGTGCCTACACCTTGCAAACAAACAACCGAGCTGTAAGTGAAAGTAAGGCGTCATCAGCAAGACAGCTTCCTTACGGCTTTCACTGCCCGCATCATTAAGTGCACTCACTTCACAGACAACTCGGCCAAACAACGACAGCATTCACGCCACTGAGCTCGATTAGCCGCCATCTCACCTAACGTCTCAAGCCACCGACTCTGTGAGTCGCGAGGGCCCCAGCCCGGGAGACGAACCCGACTACAGTGACCAACCCCTTCGTGAACGATTTCATTTGTCTACGCCAGGTCATCATCTGTCCACCTCGCACCTTGCGCCAGTCGGCCGCAGCGTCGGCAAACGACTAGCTGGCATCCTTAGTACGTGGACGTCATGTGATTACGAGTGGTTGTGTGTAAGACAATAAATCAATCAATCTCGCTATCCGGCGACTTCCAAGAAATGTCAAATTACACACGCGACGAGTATGCAATACATTAAACCATTAGGAAAAAACGAAGTCGCGGTATTCAAGATGATGGAATCATCTTGGAATGTTTTTAGAAATTTCCGTTACAACAAAACCCGATTACGACGCAAATGTAACATAAGAGGCAAACTAGGCAGCCATTTCAAGTGAGTACCCGAAAACCACTAGAAGTGATGAACGCCCGAGACAGCTGTCCATAAACCCTCACCCTGCTTGCAGAGTGAGCATACAGTGATCTCAACAGATTCACGTATTTCCCTGGTACTCCCTTGCGAAGAAGACAGTTCCAGAGAACGTTACGAGCAACTGAATCGAAAGCAGCCTTCAGGTCCAAAAGACCACGACCGTCGGCTGCCTATGAGTGCCGATGTTCCAAGATCCGTCGCAAGGTAAAAATGTGGTCAACGCACCCTCGACCGGATCGGAATCCTGCCTGTTCTTCACGTATCTGGCTTTCTCTGGGTTTAGTGAGCCGACGTAACACAGGGTTACCATTAAGAAAGCGAAATTTAAGAAACAGCGACAATGATCAGCACGCCCTGGCCGAAGGTGGTACTTTTGCTGACTTACTGTTGCAGTCATAAATGACGGTTGTCGAAAGCGGAACATGAAAAATGTAATAAAATGCAATGGCCGAATGCCAACGATGAACCCAATCACTGCCATTTCAGGTTCAAAAAAGTAAGTACGCCCGATCCGTTGTGAACGTAGTGTAACTGCGGTTCTCTTAACTACAAACAATCGGAGTAGTCTGGACTCAGTCTTTCTGCAGGAACTGGAGGTGTTTACTGATTTACAAACTGTACGTACGCAAGATGGACGAGGTCATACAGTTGAGTTCTTTTGAGGCGAGGATTTTGGAGTAACGGAAAACAATACCTTGAAACTGATCTTACGCGATTAAGGTAAGCATTTCTGTCTTGGCGATAAGAGCAAGATAACAGAAAGCAAAATTTTTCGTTCACTCATATAGGCAGTAGTTTCTCAGAGTTTACGGTGAAATGTACAGCCATTTGAAAACCTCACTTTTTCTTCAAGACCAACGTACAACAAATGCCTCTGAGCAACAGAAGGAGACTAACTACACTTGTGCGCGCTATAAAGTGTTGCATGGAGGACAATGATACGAAGGATGTATATAAGTTTGACGCAAGAGCGCAACCTGTGAAACGATCAGCCCTTGAAGTTGCGCTTAGTGGTACGTTTACTCGATGAGGGCTATAAATTCGCAGTCACCCTGGTACGCACGCTCAGTGAAAAGCGTACGAGAATGACGGAAAAGTTTCGCTTAAACCACAAAATAATCTCGACAGAAACGAAACCAAAACCCCTAGATAATTATGAAAGTTTCTTCCATTGGAACACGCCAGGCAGAAAAGTTAGCACAACATATCGAATGAGAAAAAGAGCTCTGTTACTCTGCTTTCAACAGTATACGCATTGGGGGCATACTCAGATATCACTTCGAACATAGTTAACAGTTTTTTTCCACAACGAAAATAGATGCGGGATCGGCAAAGTTGTCAATATCGTGTTGATGTACGATACGCAATGCGTCTGTAGATGATCACTGATCGTTTACTATGAAAAGTTATTCGACACTAATGTATTCAGTACTGGTGTTTGCTGTGTGGACGTTAGTCGTAGCGACTTAATAAGCTAATTAACGACGGAACTGTGCGAACAGTACCGGGAAACAAACAGCCTTACATCTCAACAAATCTATCTATTATGAAGAAAAGAAAAAATTGGTATGAAGCCCAGGTCTTGACGTCATTTGACATTTAGAACAATGTATCCGAAGGGTTTTTTCTTTTTGTTTACGAAGCTTAATTGTTCCTTCCGTTATCGTTGTGAGAGAAGTTAACGAATCATTATCCGAAAAGATAAGACTCGAGATACTTAGAGTCAGATCGCCATGCTCCAAGAAAAGACAAAAATATGAATAAAAGCTGCTCATTAATCAGTCCAGCATATAAATTCTCGTTTCGATATCGGCAACACACAGATATATTACAACTGCAGACTAACTGGCATCTGTTTAGACATTTGGCCTTCAATCATTGATGAGACCACCAACAGTTGGGTGAAACCACATGGTGGTCAAGCAACAACGTGGTCACGAAATATGAAGACCCTGACTGCTCCACTGAGTAAAGTGGGTAGGTGTCGCCTGCCTGGATGGGGTCCTCGTGATCACTCAAACCGCTGGTTAGAGACGCTATCCGAGATGGCGGCGTGTCGCAGTCAATGGCGTACCTGCATCCATACCATTTCTAGTTCTTCCGCTTAGACTTCTTTTATTAATTTTCAACCTTCTTAGTAGCGTCTTCTAGGATATTCCACGTCACTGTTGAGGTGAGCGGCAGCCCGAGCCACAGTACCTTTTGGTCAGGCTCATGGCTGCTATGATGATGATGATGATGATGAGGATGGAGGGAAGCGGCTTTTTGAAACAGGAGTCACGTGATGTGAACAGCTTGTCTCCGGCTGACATATTTTTTTGCCCGTTTCAGCTCTCACACTACCATTGCGAAATGGATAAAATCAGAGTTTCTGGCCTTTTGTCGTTCTGTTTTCTACACTTGCTAACCCCATGTTAATTTCGTCTGACTGATCGTAACACGATAGACAGGTATCGATATTTGAAGAGAAATCCAAAATATCAGACGTCTGCCATTCAAAAGACAACGAATGAAACTAGTACTAACGTAGTGAGCTTCAACCTGATTGACAATGATGCCACCAATGTGAAACCTGGAAATTCAAACCACGGAGTACAGGCAAGCGCAACAAGTCAAAAATTACACGTAACACGGAAGAAGCAAAGCTTCTTGCTGTTAGATGTGTAATCAACGATATACAACGAGTTTGCGACGGCAAACTCTCAGTTCATGTATCCGTTACAATACGACTAAACGGATAGAATCGTCGTTTCTAGAGTGATTGAATTGTTCAAAATTTGTAGACGAGTTTCAAAGAATCATTTATTACATCCAAGACAAACAGAAACCAGCCTCCAATGGATAAACTTAAAAATTACAGTCCCCCCATGAGGTACAGCAAAAATGGCTGTGTGCTCATCGTCATACCTTGGATACAGAGAGTTTGGACTACCCCTCGTTTTTCAGTACCACCTAAAGTGGCGGATTGAATCCACAGGACAAACCAAAGAGAAAAGACAGAAAGTTTGTTCGAAACAGACCAGCCAACCTCAAACTGCAGTTCCTGATAGTCTAAGCACATGCACCAGTCACAACCGAAAATATAAAAAACCAGCGACCGACTAAAAACCTGCCAACATCATTATCATCATTAACAACACTATCATTTTCGGCTGAGTCGTAGATTTGACACAATCGTCCGGGCTACAGATTAGTGGGGGTAATAAAGGCGTACAAACGTAAGGAGGAGGGAGAAAAAGAAAAGCAGTAAGGCATACTGGAAGAAAACTAACGTTACGCATACAAGTTCACAGCGACAATGACGCACTGCCATGTCAGAGTGCATCTGACCAGTGGAATGGACGATCGCGAACTCCCCAACCAGATAGACAGCATCCACCAACCGTGTTTGGTAGAAGGGTCAACGCCTGCATGGCTCTTCAAGACGTCACTATCTGGCCGCCTCCCGGTTTCTTCTGTCATCGGCCACATTGAACAACGCAAGGTTCAGCAGTCACACTGTCGGCATACACAGTACATGACTTAACCAGCGAAGACTACAGTTTCACTCTCTCAGTAAGCGGAAGCAAACTTGTACATTTCCAATATACGTGCCGACGGACTGTCGCGATGTTGAGAAAGTCAACTCATTTGATACATCATCTTCATAATCGTAGCAGCCATGAGCCTGACCAAAAGGTTCTATGGCTCGGACCGCCGCTCATCTCAACAGTGACATGGAATATCTTAGAAGACGCTACGAAGAAGGTTGAGAATTAACAAGGCGGAAGAATTATGATGATGATAATGATGGATGCAGGTGTGCCATTGACTGCGACACGCGCCCATCTCGGATAGCGTCTCTAACCAGCGGTTTGAGTGATCACGAGGACCCCATCCAGGCAGGCGACACCTACCCACTTTACTCAGTGGAGCAGTCAGGGTTTCATATTTCGTGACCACGTTGTCGCTTGACCACCATGTGGTTTCACCCAACTGTTGGTGGTCTCAGTATATAATGCCCGGTACGGTAAACGCTCAGCTGGCATGCGGAGTACGTGACCTAACCATCGCAGGCTGTGCAACGTGAGTAGTTGACCGATCGATCGCGCATCCCGAGCGTTCCGGAATACGCGCCGGCGAACTGCCGCATTGCTCACGCGATCAGTCCACTTAATGTGGGCTATTTGGCGGAGACAACGATGGTCAAATACAGCAAGCTTGTTGATATCTTCCTTGCGAACAGGCCACGTTTCCGAACCATAGAGCAAAACAGAACGTACACAAGCATTATATACTCTTCCTTTCAGCGACAATCGAACGTCTTTTTGATATATGCTTAATGGTGGAGACAATAGTGCTCGAACACCGGAAATCCGTATGTATCTTCCGTACAGATGGGTTAGGTCTCTGATCCATAGATCGGAAATGAGCGCCCGCACGTGTTGAAAACTCTGTCATTAATCGACAAATGGACGTCTTTGCGACGCCACGAGTGATGAGGGTTGGTGAATAAACTAAGTGCTTTCGCCATCCTCGTAAACACCTCGGCAGTTATCGAGATGACACTAACCAGGTAGATGAAGCGATCGACGGTCTCCGGTTTAACAGAAATAGCAAACACGGGGTCAGTGTCGACCCAACATTGTTACAGTACTTCACAATTTGAAGATGCAAAATTCATACCATATAGACCGGTTATACCATTTGATCTGTTCAGCATGATCTGCATATTCTTCGTAGAAGAACCAAGTGGAACGATGTAATCCGCATACTCAATATCAGTCAGCTCACTGCCTGGTAGAAGCTCCACTTCGACATCCTCCTAACCTCTGAGCGCTCCTTCTAGAACGTCGTCTGGCGCAACGTTGAAAACATGGAGGGAGATCGGACACACCTGTCGAACGCCACTTGACATGGAGAACTCTCGGGATAACTGCCCCAAATGCGCCCCTGCATCCACAACGAGCATATAACGACTAAGACAAACAGATACACTTCACTAAGACTCTTCTACGATGAAGACAGTTCCAGAGAGCATTCGGACAACCGAGTCAACAGCAACCTTCAGGCCTCAAAAATACCGTGATTGTTGGCTGAGGAAAAGAGTTCTAAGGACCAGCCTTCAAAATAAACACACTGAAATGCTCCACAATTATCAAAGGATGCAGGATGATTCACGGCAGTGCGGCGTAGCTCAACTAAACAAGTACGAGGGTCCACTGACCTTACAGGTCCTGAAAACCGTGGATTCCTACAACACTCACCTTTCAACTATATACGTCAGCGAGACTACCTGATAGTCATGTTCAGTGTCAAAACTTTGAATGCGGTGCGTTTTAAATTACCCTGATACTATTTTGGTTATTTTACGAGATTTACAGGTTCCTTCAAGTATCGCTCAGTTCCCACTGCCGAGAAGTGACTAAACGTCCGAAATGCGATTCGGTCTCTAAGATAATCCAAGTACATGACCATGCGATGAGTGTTTCATCTTTATTCAATTGTGTCACGTGCCATGCACAAAGTTTACTATGGACACCTATAAAATTCTCATATCAGCTGAACTGGATTACACTCAGTTAATATGAGTCATGTAGACATTTCGACGAGTCAGCAATATCACCGATAATGCCGCCCCCGAAAAAAACGATGAATACTTCGTTCAACGGTGGTACTGCAATAACCGAGTCAATGACAACAGCAGATTCGTATACGTCTGGTGGACCCAAAAAGCCCACCTTCGTTGCAAATGATTACTTGCAAGCATGGAACACACAATAGTACTTCTATGTATCCAGAGGTTCCGTGGCCGAAGCTCCAGATGTAGAAACGATTGGATAGAAAATGGAACCTTTTTTATCGACTGGTCAAGGTCAGTAGTGTCCCTTATGTACACGATGATGCCTCGAAACAGGACCGAAGTTACTGAAGATTGCTTGAATATGTCTTGGGTACAGATAACACACTAGTTCAATATATCTTCCGCCTACCCCATCTCCCATCATCCAAGAAAGAGAGGTGCCCGCGGTTTCTTGAAGCCGAAAGGCAATTGCGAACCTCAGTCTCAGTGGGTGGTTCCAAATCTACCGACCAGGGTGCTACATCACAAGTTTGTGGCGGCAACACAATAGAAGCAGGAGGCCAACTAAATTGACCCTCAAAGTGTTCCGCCCAACGCTCTAACCTTCTGGACTTATTACAGATTAGTGTGCCATCTACCTCGCTGATAGCTTCACTGACAGACGGTCGCCTGGGACCAGTGGCACGGATCAGCTTAAACAGTTTACCGATGTTCCCTGAGGCAAATGCGGTTTCCATTTCCTTAACTTTTTCCACTAACCAAGCCTCACGATCAGCCTTTAGACTACGTTTCAGTTTCCTACGGATATCTCTTCTAGACTTGTTATGTGAACTACCAGAAGGAACCTTCCGTCTGGCTTCTAACAACTCCAGGGATTTCTCTGAAATCCAATGTTTGTTTACCCCATGTACCCCTGTGCCGCATGCTACAGTACCTGCTTTCTGAATGGCCTGTGAGATTTGAGTCCAGCAGCTATTAGGATCTTCGGAGTGAGTACCACTAAGGCAGCTTTCTAAGCTGGTTTGGTAATTATGCCTTACCGATGGTAAAGCCAGTTTCTCAACAGCTAATCGTTGCTGTCGGTGGGGTCGTTGCCCAGCAAAAGTAAGAACAAAACGACAACGTACCAACGCATGATCTGAATCCAAGCATGTGCTCCAATAAGACAGTCTTGAATGAAACCGCGCTTTTTTGATGGTCGTCGTCATATTCAGAGCCAGGTGGGATCGAGCGACGCTTGTTCATGAGGTTTATCGACGTGACAGGAAATCCAGTTCTGTCGCAACTGAACAGCTCCTTCGGAACATACCTCTTCACAGCATGTTTTCATAGCTGCGTGATTTGTTCCCAGTGTTCGTTAGGATCTTTCACCTGACTTGGAACTGGGCAATTTGTTCGCCAGTCATTCCTGGTGAGCGTCCTTCAAACTCTCCTCGCTCAAATGTCAATTATGTGTCTTGTATTTACGGGCGCATGTTCTTCTGGAAAATGACAACAGGAGAGGGGACAGTGAGGAGGTTACGTCAGTTATGTGAATTAGAAATAGGAGTCCAAGAATCGAGCTTTGGGGGAACTCCACTATTGTTCCAAGAGGGACCAGAGAAGCATGAATTGACCCGAACACGATAACAACGACTGGTGAGATAGGGATGTAACCACCTAAGAAGTTCACCGTGAACGCTAAGAATGTGTAGTTTGTTGAGTAACACGGTGTGGTTTGCTCGGTCGAACACCTTAGCAAAGTCCAGATGCACAACATCTACTTTTACGTTTTGATGGGCTGACTGCGTTCAATGGTCAATAGACAATAGATTTGCTGCACATGAGCTCCCTCTGCAAAACCACGCTGGGCTTTAGAAAAAGAAGTTGAGCGGACAAGTAGTTGAAAAGAGCATCGTACACAAGCGCCTCGAGCACTTTTGATACAGCGGTAAGAACAGCGATTGGTCTATATTTAGCTAGAAGACTGTGGTGACCATCCTTGAATACAGGAGTTAGTTCGGTCACTTTCCAATTCGTGAGAACGGCGCCATGTTCGAGCGACTTGGTGAATGAGATGCTCAGAAGATTAGCAAGCTGTTCGGCATCTTCACGCAAGACGAAAGGAGAAATTCTACCTGGCCCAGCGGAGCTATCCTTGAGGTTATGCAGCTTGGGTAGTAAAGTTGGTGGAGACAACCGTGCATATACCCTCTGAAAGGACGGTTAAGAGAGTGCTCGGCGCTATAAAAAATGGTGTGAAGATGCTATCGTGAAGGTAAGCTAGTACACCAGCAGATTCATCGTCGTTACTAGTAATTCCTGACAGACCCTTCAGATGTGAAACATCCACTTTTGCTTTGCGAGTGGTAGATACGAAACGGAACAGGCTTTTAGGGTCGGAAACAAACCAACTCGTGAGCCGTTGTTGGTAGCGGAAGCGGTCTTCCCGAATAACAGCCGTGCTTCGATTTCGAATACAGGACTCCCGACCGAACGCAGTGTCCCAGATATCTTGAAGATCATCCAAACTTTCGGCTCACTGTGGACTGACTTGACAGTAGTGCAGCGAAGCTGACGCAAAGCATTCCGGGATTTGGTCGTAGATAGGAGTGTGCTAGCTTCTACAGCCTTATTGAGGGCGGTAGAAGGCTTTAATCACGAATTATCAACGGAATAGGATGGGACGGGGTTTTCTCAAATTACAGACGAGATGTACGACATAAGTCGTTTTGCATTCATGCGCCTGAAATTTGTGGTTGGTTCTTACTGGTCCAGCGAGTTCGGTGTTGTAAAGACAGCCAAACATGACGGCAACCTAGTCGCTTAATCGTAGAGGAGCTGCCACTTCAAGGCTATCGACTATCAACTCTTCACTGGTGAGAATGTAATTAACCGAAATGTGGCTTGTTTGCTTCGAAACCCCAGGTAAGCACAGATGTGTTTCGTTAGACCTAAGGAAACTACTGAGGTGAAGAGTTTTGCAGGCATCGAATCTTCGCGGCCCGCGAGTAAGCCAGCAAGGAAGTTAATTTAGAACAAGTTAAAGTCACTGATCACAAGGATATGAAAATGTTCCAATGAAACTACCCCTTCCAACCCGGTGATGATTAGCTCATCTCGAAAAAGTTCGGAGGACGGAGGTCGATAGAGTACACCAACCAGCCAACGTTGCCACTAGTTCTATCGGCCCAGAGTAAAAGCATTCTCTTGATCTCCAACTCCGAGTTAAAATGAGACGCAGAGAGCCCAACCAGAGGTAACTCTGAGGAATAACAGTTCTTTAAGTTTGCTCAATATGTTAAGCAAACTTTGACTTTTAGTATATAAACATTTGAGTTAATAACGAAACGGTTAGCAGAAGCCGGGCCAGATAGACAATATTTTTAGTCTACTTGGCGGAGGGTTGATTCGCCGCTGACTGTGTTGCAATCGGCTATGACCCATTTTTTGTTTGCGGCTAAGTTGCAGTATTGGCTATCTGAAGATCTATTAATGGAATTATGAAACGGTCGGCACGATTCAATCAACCTTCTTAGTAGCGTCTTCTAGGATATTCCACGTCACTGTTGAGGTGAGCGGCAGCCCGAGCCACAGTACCTTTTGGTCAGGCTCATGGCTGCTATGATGATGATGATGAGGAGGAGGAGGATGGAGGGAAGCGGCTTTTTGAAACAGGAGTCACGTGATGTGAACAGCTTGTCTCCGGCTGACATATTTTTTTGCCCGTTTCAGCTCTCACACTACCATTGCGAAATGGATAAAATCAGAGTTTCTGGCCTTTTGTCGTTCTGTTTTCTACACTTGCTAACCCCATGTTAATTTCGTCTGACTGATCGTAACACGATAGACAGGTATCGATATTTGAAGAGAAATCCAAAATATCAGACGTCTGCCATTCAAAAGACAACGAATGAAACTAGTACTAACGTAGTGAGCTTCAACCTGATTGACAATGATGCCACCAATGTGAAACCTAGAAATTCAAACCCACGGAGTACAGGCCAAGCGCAACAAGTGCAAAATACACGTAAACGGAAGAAGCAAAGCTTCTTGCTGTTAGATGTGTAATCAACGAATACAACGAGTTTGCGACGGCAAACTCTCATTTGTACCGTACAATAAACTAACGGAGTATCTCGTTTCTAGAGTGATTTGTGTTCAAAATTTGTTAGCTGACGTTTCGAGAAATTCGTATTCACAAGAAACAGAACCAGCCTCCAATGGATAAACTTAAAAATTACAGTCCCCCCATGAGGTACAGCAAAAATGGCTGTGTGCTCATCGTCATACCTTGGATACAGAGAGTTTGGACTACCCCTCGTTTTTCAGTACCACCTAAAGTGGCGGATTGAATCCACAGGACAAACCAAAGAGAAAAGACAGAAAGTTTGTTCGAAACAGACCAGCCAACCTCAAACTGCAGTTCCTGATAGTCTAAGCACATGCACCAGTCACAACCGAAAATATAAAAAACCAGCGACCGACTAAAAACCTGCCAACATCATTATCATCATTAACAACACTATCATTTTCGGCTGAGTCGTAGATTTGACACAATCGTCCGGGCTACAGATTAGTGGGGGTAATAAAGGCGTACAAACGTAAAGAGGAAGGGGGAGAAAAAGAAAAGCGGTAAGGCATACTGGAAGAAAACTAACGTTAAGCATACAAGTTCACCAGTGACAATGACGCACTGCCATGTCAGAGTGTATCTGACCAGTGGAATGGACGATCGCGAACTCCCCAACCAGATAGACAGCATCCACCAACCGTGTTTGGTAGAAGGGTCAACGCCTGCATGGCTCTTCAAGACGTCACTATCTGGCCGCCTCCCGGTTTCTTCTGTCATCGGCCACATTGAATAACGCAAGGTTCAGCAGTCACACTGTCGGCATACACAGTACATGACTTAACCAGCGAAGACTACAGTTTCACTCTCTCAGTAAGCGGAAGCAAACTTGTACATTTCCAATATACGTGCCGACGGACTGTCGCGATGTTGAGAAAGTCAACTCATTTGATACATCATCATCATCATCATAGCAGCCATGAGCCTGACCAAAAGGTACTGTGGCTCGGGCTGCCGCTCACCTCAACAGTGACGTGGAATATCCTAGAAGACGCTACTAAGAAGGTTGAGAATTAACAAGCGGAAGAATTATGATGATGATAATGATGGATGCAGGTACGCCATTGACTGCGACACGCCGCCATCTCGGATAGCGTCTCTAACCAGCGGTTTGAGTGATCACGAGGACCCCATCCAGGCAGGCGACACCTACCCACTTTACTCAGTGGAGCAGTCAGGGTTTCATATTTCGTGACCACGTTGTCGCTTGACCACCATGTGGTTTCACCCAACTGTTGGTGGTCTCAGTATATAATGCCCGGTACGGTAAACGCTCAGCTGGCATGCGGAGTACGTGACCTAACCATCGCAGGCTGTGCAACGTGAGTAGTTGACCGATCGATCGCGCATCCCGAGCGTTCCGGAATACGCGCCGGCGAACTGCCGCATTGCTCACGCGATCAGTCCACTTAATGTGGGCTATTTGGCGGAGACAACGATGGTCAAATACAGCAAGCTTGTTGATATCTTCCTTGCGAACAGGCCACGTTTCCGAACCATAGAGCAAAACAGAACGTACACAAGCATTATATACTCTTCCTTTCAGCGACAATCGAACGTCTTTTTGATATATGCTTAATGGTGGAGACAATAGTGCTCGAACACCGGAAATCCGTATGTATCTTCCGTACAGATGGGTTAGGTCTCTGATCCATAGATCGGAAATGAGCGCCCGCACGTGTTGAAAACTCTGTCATTAATCGACAAATGGACGTCTTTGCGACGCCACGAGTGATGAGGGTTGGTGAATAAACTAAGTGCTTTCGCCATCCTCGTAAACACCTCGGCAGTTATCGAGATGACACTAACCAGGTAGATGAAGCGATCGACGGTCTCCGGTTTAACAGAAATAGCAAACACGGGGTCAGTGTCGACCCAACATTGTTACAGTACTTCACAATTTGAAGATGCAAAATTCATACCATATAGACCGGTTATACCATTTGATCTGTTCAGCATGATCTGCATATTCTTCGTAGAAGAACCAAGTGGAACGATGTAATCCGCATACTCAATATCAGTCAGCTCACTGCCTGGTAGAAGCTCCACTTCGACATCCTCCTAACCTCTGAGCGCTCCTTCTAGAACGTCGTCTGGCGCAACGTTGAAAACATGGAGGGAGATCGGACACACCTGTCGAACGCCACTTGACATGGAGAACTCTCGGGATAACTGCCCCAAATGCGCCCCTGCATCCACAACGAGCATATAACGACTAAGACAAACAGATACACTTCACTAAGACTCTTCTACGATGAAGACAGTTCCAGAGAGCATTCGGACAACCGAGTCAACAGCAACCTTCAGGCCTCAAAAATACCGTGATTGTTGGCTGAGGAAAAGAGTTCTAAGGACCAGCCTTCAAAATAAACACACTGAAATGCTCCACAATTATCAAAGGATGCAGGATGATTCACGGCAGTGCGGCGTAGCTCAACTAAACAAGTACGAGGGTCCACTGACCTTACAGGTCCTGAAAACCGTGGATTCCTACAACACTCACCTTTCAACTATATACGTCAGCGAGACTACCTGATAGTCATGTTCAGTGTCAAAACTTTGAATGCGGTGCGTTTTAAATTACCCTGATACTATTTTGGTTATTTTACGAGATTTACAGGTTCCTTCAAGTATCGCTCAGTTCCCACTGCCGAGAAGTGACTNGAGTAGCTGTCTTTTGATGCCTTTTGAAGCGTTTTTGCAGCGGCCGCAAGCTTCTTGGTTACAGCATACGCATACGACTGTGCAAGGTTCGTTGACTGGGTCGTGGTAACGTCGGACGGTTGGGAGCAAGCCTGCTCGCCAGTTGACAAAGTGGTTGTTGATTGTGAAGGGGCAGCGGTGTCTGCGACCTTGCCAGCTGGTCGAGAAGACCCACATGGGTAACAAACTAACTGAATTTAGTCCGGTTTAGCTGAAATGGGAATGTTACAAGTCATTGTATGAAGTCCTTCACATGGAACGTGGAAACATTGATCATGGGTCGTCGCGTGATCGCGCAATTGGACCACCTTATAGCAAGAACCACGGTTCAAGCGTTTAACAACTGTTATGTAATGAGGACTGAAGGAACCAATAAACTTCGAAAAACAACCAGAATTATGTCAGAGCAATTTTAAAGGTAACGTATTCGAACTTCTCGGGGTTCCATTCTTAATGGAACGGATGTACGAGTTTGCCATTACCGAAAAAAATGTCACAAGATAGAATAAGACTCCATGCAAACAGTAATCAAGTATAAACGAAAAAATCATCACCTTTCTTCAGATTTTTCGAATAAAAACTCCATAGTAAATATCCACAGACAGCGCACGAAATGGCGAGAACCGTCAAATATACTGGCAAATTGATAAACAGCATTTAAACAAGCTTGTGTGAATTCGGCAGTAACCGCGCGGAAATGTCAAGCCAGAGCCTCGCAGCCACTTGCCGAGGAGGGCGCTGCAAAAACCTTATTGCCCAATGAGCATCCAGATCTTCAAGGTCGACAACGAGAGCCATTGGATAGGCTTGTAGTGTTCCCACATAGTTCACCGGATTTTGCACTTCCAGAAAAGTCTCGGAATTGTTACTGACCCGCTTCTGAGTGTCATTAAATAAGGACTGCGGCCAGGGACAATCTTGGGTTAAGGTGGGTCGTCGCGTAGGCGTCGACCAAGAGCATAAGCACAAACGTGTTAAGTGAATAGATGCAAAAATAAATGGTATAGTGTAGCGATTTCAGCGATTTCAGCGATTTGTTCACGGGTTCGAGGTTGGGACCCAATTCACCCGGATCCAGTCAGTTTGTCCGTTTCGATATCAGCGGTTTTCTGTTGACCTGAAAGGCAGTCATTGAAAACTGGGTGTAGCACCGCTCTTGGGGGTTACAGAGAATACCGAGAACATAGTAAAAACACTTTTCTAATAGAAAAGAACAAAATACTAATTTAACATTTTTTTAAGTAAATGAGAATCTAATAACACTTTGAAACGGTCCCTAGAAGAGCAGCTAACAACCTCTAATGGAAGGTCGTTCCAGTGGTTGATAACCCTGTAAGAGAGAACTGTTGCCTAAGGAAGGTTCGGGGTCGAAGCTTATGGAGCTTCTTGTTGTGACCCCTCCGACTGTTATCGACTACTGGGGTAAAGAATCGCTGCACTAGTCCTGTGCTAAAGAAAAAGTGTTACAGATAATCACCGCGGGATACTTCGAAACTCAAGTGGTAAGAAGCATTCTAAAGACGAGGACTCGTCAGGAGGAAACATGCCGCATAGGCCTAGTGACCATTTGTAGTGCGCTACTGGCTGACACGTTCAATGTAGATAGTCCTTTTTCCAAGCCGGTGTTATACGACTTGATTACGATATGAAGCAGTGGTCGGTAGTGACCCGAGAGCGAGCCCGTAGCGACCGATGCATGCGTGCGTAATCGGTAAGTCTTTTTTCATCATCCCAAGTTCTAAATACTTTTTGCGGCCATCTGATGGGATGATAAGAAAAGGAAACCGGCGATGCAGCCAAATCCATAGAATCTCTTTTGAGGTCTTACTTTCGAAGATATAGTTGACACTTGTGTACATGTATAGGAATAGGATCTCAAGTCTCTCCACGAGACACTATGCGCGCAACTTGCTGGTCGTTTAGAGGAGGACTCCAGTCGTCTGACCAGCCTTATACGGTAGGTAATCTGTAATGCACGCGGGATCACACACATCCAGCTTTTAAGTCGTCAGCAATAAGAAGTGGCGAGTAGCAATAAGGTCAAGAAGGATCGTGATATATTATTAAGAACTACGGACCGAGTACGGAATCTTGAGGAACCCAGCGAGATCGGAACAAAGAGAAAAAGTCCATCCGGTTTCACCTGAAAGTCCCTGTTTGCCAAGAAAGATCAAATCCAGCGCGACAATCTCACCTTGATGCCAATAAGCCCTCGATTGTACAAAGGGGACCGGTGGCGACACGTCTAAAAGCTTGGCAAAAGTCCGAAGTAAGCATAGCATCGAGAAGATCGGTTGTCTACATCACCGAAACGCAAGCGCGTATAACACATGCATTGCCCCCCGGGACACCCACAAGGACATACGACAAACCCTCGGTTCGGGCACAGAATATAAAACAACACCACTCGTCCATCATACTGGCGGATTTTGTAGTTCTCTAGTGCCGGTTGTTGTCCTAAATCGGGAAATTGTTGGGAAAAACAGGTGGACTGAAAATACCGATGCTATCAGAGATATTTGTCCAAATCTCCATCTTAAATACCTTCAAGGAATCGGCGGCTGACGACCTCTTCTGGCAGTGTGTTCCAAGAGACCAATCGAGGCAAAACGAAAGGCGCGGCAAAGCAAACTAGCGTTGGACGCCTCAAGACCGCGAAGCTCATTCCGCTCGTGCACTTGGAGTTCATTCTGTTAGGAGCGGAGCATGGACGCATCATTTCAACATTTGCAGGTTATATGTGCCTTTCCTCTCATCCTTCGACCCTCTAGCTAAAACAGATTCAAACTGGAAGTCGCCTGAAACATGTACCGAAAAGTCACCCACCTTGTTTTTAGCCCAGCGTTGAACTGTCCAACAAGAAACATCCTTCAGCGGTGAAGAGGACAAGCTTACCTCTAGTCAACATAGCAAACTATAGTGAAAAATCGGTTCACTAAGTACGGATTACATACGAGGCTAGTAATGGCCGATGGAATATTCATTCATCAGACCCGTAGACTGGATGATCACACGGCCTTGCCCAAATGGATGATAAAAACTTCCTCAACACCTTCTGGGCATCCCTTCGGTGGCAAGCCGCGAACACACGACCATATTAAATGGGACGGTAAACAATCCTCAAGATCCAAGTCCTCTATGCGACGGACTATGCGAACGATCTCTGGATGCCACGAGTTGAATGTTGATGGAACGTATTAGAACCACCGCAACAAATCGTGGATACTGGAACTAAAGCACAAAATCAAGCCCAATGCTGGTGCACGCATACCACCTCCATCAGAACTCCAGCATGCTAGACGAACATAACTTCCGTCGGATGGAAACAGAAATGGCTGAGGAGAAGACAAATAACGAATATCGACCTTCTACGCAAACCTATCTATAATGTAATAAGGAGTAGAATCATTAACAAAATAGGACAGAAGAAGAAGGAAGGTGTCATAATAAGGTAGATCCCAGTCACCTTATCATCATTCCGTATCCGGAAATAATGTCAATCACCGGGCATCACTCTTGCGCTTGATGTCGGTAACCGTGGTGGATGACACCACGTCGGACGGTAATTTGTTAACGGCTATATTTTGTGGTTTAACACTTTGTATATTGTATGTACCCCTTTTAAAACCTCATCTTAATCCTAGTTTGAAAACATCGGCCGTTTTCTTAATTTGACTGTCACGCTAAATCGGGGCTCACGGTAACATTTTAATTTTGATGAGTTTCGATATTACCATGTCAAGGATCAGCTGGATTGGAATGGGTGTAGGAAGCATGTGTCTGAGAATTCCGTGCTCTATATTAACATCCAAATTACCACAGCAAGTCTGATAGGAAAGGTGTACGTATCCAACACAAAGCACAAATTAGTCGAAGCCCAGCCGTTGACTTCCGACGACGTTGGCAGAACATTACACCGCAGTCGCGCGTAGAGTATTCCAAGCATTGCAAACACGCAACTTGAAAAAAGCTACCGTTTCATTTAGTTCCTAGTTGAACCTCCTAGACTCTAGAGGGGCCTTCCTCAACGTAAGCTAATCCTGCTGTTATTCACAACCTCACGGAAGAACCGGGACTTTACAAGTCGCATCTAAAGACGATAACTAACAAGGTGTCGTGTCAAAGATTTCAGCAGCCTTTCCTTATACGCAGTGAGACTCGCACTGCCTTAGCGATCGACAGTTGCAGAGTCCTGCACGCAGCACCGTTACTTTTGAGACTGGCTGGCCATATTCACGAATCTATCCACCAGATGCAATCGAACGACACTTTTATAGAGAAGCGAAAATCAAACAACTATCGAAAAGACTCCATTAACAGCTGGGGTGATTTTCTGTCGCTTCAGCGTCTACAAGCGGGAGTGGGTGTGAAACAGTCGGACCTCAGAGAACCTCCCAGCAACAGATCCCTGGCGGGTACCCTTCGAGCTTCGTACGGCATCCCAAAGACGCCAGCGCACACCAGTGCACCTTTCAACTACCACATTACAGAGTCCTGCTGGATCACGGGGAGCTACCCAATATGAACCATATGGTCCATTTCCTGGTTGAGATGATCGTTGGTATCAAGTTCGGTATGCTACTTTTGGTTTTGCCAAAAAATAATACCAAGGATGTGGTTGAAAAAGGGACATCATTGATTGATATAACTCATCATCATAAAATGAGTGCGCCAGGATTGATCACTGAGATAGCCAAATGAAGCTAGACCTGGTAGACGACTGCACTTTCCACTGCGCACACACAACACACAAATTGACCTGGGTCACGTAAGAGGTATGCCATGTAACCCCTTAATGAGAATACTGGCCTAATCAGCTGATCGCGCGCGGTCAACTGCACTGGCGTGACGAAGTACTACGGCAATAATGCATCCGCGATTCAAATACCCTAATGAGGAGGAGAACGATTATCTCTAACTCACACCAGTGCTATTCTCGTAGTGGGGCCAGAGAATAGTAGCTAAGATGAAATAACGCGCGTAAACAATACAAGAAGAAACATCGGAGTGCAGCATCACTAAAAGGTATTGTGACTGAAAAAAACGTATCGACATAGCGTCGTGCAACATCTCGCCTGAGCTCATGTTATCGGATAGAGTGTTTTGTTCGTTACATTGAACCGATGACTAATCCTTGCATCATCCGCGTGTTGGCTACAACAATTGATTCACTCTGGGCCGATTATAGTGATTGGGGCCGAGGCAGAAAGACTGTTCAGCCGTGTGCGACGGTCGTTCGGAAAATCCCTGGATTTGCTCAAAGGTAATGGTCTGGCAGAACATGCTGTCCGAATCGGTGATCAAGTAGTCACACAACCTTTCGTTGTTTTCTCCCTCGCACGTCAGACCATATTGGGGACGGATTTTCTTGACCGCGCTAAGGCCATGATAGATTGAAGCCTGATAAGTCCGTAACGAAGTATGGGGGTGGTTTCATTAATGAGAAAACGTAAACCTCCGCTAGGATAACTTAAAACGAACGCACCTAAAGCATTACCGAACCTGTGATAATCGTTCTATGACAATTATATTGCAAGTCCCGAAACCGTTTACCACGGTCGAAGCATCATATGGCTATTGATTGATTTGAAACACAAATCTCCTTCGGGCCAGACCGCTAGACCATTGAGCCCAAAAACTCCTGTACACCAGCGGCCGGAAATGGAGCGACAAATGAAGGACATGCTGGAAGAAGAAGTCATTGAGGAATCTGATAGCCCGTTCAACTCCTCCTCTGTGCTATAAAGCCCAACTAAGTTCGCTTGGTTCCGACCTCAGGCGGCTCAACGAGATACACAATTAAATCCTGGCAGTGCCCGGCGGGCTGCAGCTTTTCGACAGAGCTACAGAACGCAACGGATGAGTTTGCATGCTGAGTACTCATCGGATATTGGAAGGTCCAATCAAGCAAATTAGAGAAAGCCAACAACCGCTGCCAAACGTGCCGTTCGACTGCCAAGGAGCCCCTTTTACGTTCAAAAACCTGGATGCTGAAGGTTCTAAGACGATGAGCCAATACTGTTGTCTATGGAGACATATGTTCACACAGTGGAATGAGTCAGACCATGACAGTAACACTTTTAAGCTTGTTGCAGAAAGTTGAATAAGAGGCCTACGGATCAACAGTCCAGTCTCAGTTGACGAAACGAACGGCAGCACTGCTCGGTCACAAGGTCGTCAGGGTGAGGTTCAACCTTTGCCCGAGAAACTGCTGGCGATCGAGGCCATTCCGGTGCCAACATCGAAGAGGACGTTGCGACAGTTTCTCGGTCGCGTCGGGTTCTACAGCCGTTTCATTAAAAACTTCAATGAACTCGCCAGTCCATTATACGAAATCCTGAAGAATTGTCAATTTCACTGGACAGAAGAAGCCAATCAAGCGTTTATTGAGATCCAACAATTGATGAAGAAGGGACAGCTGACCCTGAAATTGCCAGTGGCCGGACAGAGCTTCGTTGTCGCAACGGATGCGAGCGATGTAGGAATCGGAGCTGTACTGAAGCAGGAAGGCGGTGTGGTGGAATATGCCAGTCGGTATTAACTCCTGCTGAACGAAACTACTCAACGACAGAGAAGGAGTGTTTAGCGATCGTATGGGCCTTGGAAAAAATGGAGGCCGTACTTGCTCGGCCGACGTTTCCAGGTGGAGACCGACCACAAACCGTTGGAGTGGATTAAATCGGCGAAGGACCCCCGAGGAAAGCTAGCTCGTTGGGCGTTGCGACTACAGGAGTACGACTTCGCAATTCGCCATATAGCTGGGAGAGAGAATTACGTTCCAGACTTGCTGTCCCGAACGCAACACATGGATGAAGTTCAAAAGGACATGATTGGAGTTAATAGCATCGAACTGGAGAGCGATCCCGGAAAGCTACAAACGGCACAGAGGATGGATACGGCTATCCGCTCAGTGATTGACCACCTCTTGTTGGGAGAACAACTGCCAGAAGACGAGAGGAATCCGGAGGTAAAAGCTTTCAGAATGCACTGGTCAGAGTTGCGGTTGAATAGTGCCGGAATTTTAATGCGTCAACTGCGGGAGGGAATAAGCGTGCCTGTTATACCGACGGAATTGAGAGGGACAATTGTGAAGGAATGTCATCAGCTGGCTCATACGGGATGTCATGGAACTTACGAAATGCTGAAGCAAAGGGCATACTGGCCTAAAATGAAGGATGATGTCAACACTTATGTGCGGGCGTGCCAGCAATGTCAGCTACTGAAGAGCACTAACTCCCAGTCAGTATCCCACACAACCAATTCCGGTCAGTGAAATTGGGGAACTATGGTCGGTGGATGTGATGGGCCCCTTTCCACTAACCACTTCCGGGAATCAGTACATCATAGTCATGACGGAACATTTCACAAGATGGATCGAAGCAGCCGCTATACCCGATCAGCGTGCAAGCACTGTATGCAAGGCGGTGATGGAACACATCGTTGCAGATCATGGAATACCGTGAAACATATTGACTGATCAAGGTCCCTGCTTCGAAAGTGAGGAGTTTCGGAACTGTTTGGAGCGCTTGGGAATCAGTGAAATTCGGACGACGCCATACCATCCTCAATCAAATGGACTGACGGAAAGAAACAATCGCACAATCAAGGAGTGGTTGGCGGCGAAAGGAGGGAACTGGGAGGAAGCACTACCATTCATTCTGTTGGCCCACCGCTGTTCGCCTCAAGGGACAACGAAGAAGTCGGCGTTCGAGCTAATGTACGGGCGTGTGCCACGCCTGCCAAATTCGATCGCCGAGCGCGTGAGCGAACCGGAAGTGTGTGGCGCCATTGGCGCACATAGGCCGGCAAACATGCAAAAACAAACGCGATCACTCGCAACAATTAGACAGCCGTCGAAGTTTCTCACGATCTCATGTACAATATGAAGTAGGATATCGGGAAGAATTTTTCACATCGTGCAGCAGGCCACTCGTGGGTATCTTCAGATCATTATAGTCCAAATTTTGCTGCAATTTTTTCTAATGAGAACGGGGTCATCCTCGTAAAGTAGAGCGAACTGGTCGTGTGTCCCACATTCAAGATGGTAGACAGGACGATACACGATAACTATTGACCTGTCAGCCTGACAAACATGGCGATGAAACTCCTCGAGAGGTTCTTAAAAGAAAAGATTGAAACTCATCTGAGCACTTACGGATTCCTTAGTCCAGTCCGGCACAGCTTCAGGCATGAGACTCTTGTCTCAAATCTTCCTACTGCCGTAGAGAATTGGGCACAGGCAATTAGCCAGGACCATGTTGTTGATGTAGTTTTCGTTGATTTCAGCAAGGCTCTTGACAAGATACCTCATCGGAGGATGTGCTTTAGACTACACTTCCTTAGATTGGACGGAATGATTTTACGATAGTTATTCGCTTTTCTGCTGTGCTGGAAGCAGTGTGTCCGTGTGGGACGGAATGTTTCTCCCGACATGCTGTGATGAGCGGGCTGCCACAGGGTTAGGTTTTTGAGCCTCGTCTTCTCGCATTACGTCAGTGAGCTTCCGGACATCCCAAGGATACTTTCACTCATGCTTGCGGATGACCTCAGGATGTGGAAGATCGTGGATAATTCAGGAGGTTCCGATGACCCGCAGAAGGCATCGCGAAAAATGCATGGCATTACGCGTTAATTCTGTGGTTACTGCAAAACCCACGTACACATTACGAGAAATGGACCCGCCTGTTGTGAGTCAGCAAGTGAATCTCGGCTTTCATTATCGGAAGATTTCAAGGCCAGCAGTAAATTGCACCAGGCTGCCAATAACGGTTTACGTGTGCTGTGGATGATTCGTCGAGCCCTCGGATGCGGACGGGATATATTTTCTGTAACCTCTTTACTGC
>LOND01003916.1:0-13991 GCA_014220965.1 Paragonimus kellicotti
TCCGTATGGTCACAACACGTGGAAAGCGGGGCGTCAGTCCAGCAGCATAGGCGTTGGTTGGCACAAGTTCTGCAGCGTGAATCTGCACACAGGGATGAAATAATAGGAATGAAGGATGTAAGACTAGTACGTGCGCGCGCCAATCGACTCCATCAGATCAGAGGGCGCGAATCAATATGAATTAAACAGTGTAATCCAGTTTGATTCGTTGTGGTTACAGAAAGCTGAACTTAGATGTTTCGCATAAACCAGTCTGGTGAATCACGGCTGAAACCAGTTCAACAGTTTTGTCACAACAGTACATGAATAGAAAACAAGGAAGATAGGGAAGCGGCGGGGAAAAAAAACTGAAATAACATGGCATAATTTTGGTTGATACGTCGTAAAACGTTTGCCCCCACAAGATATGTGCGGAATAGATACCGACTGAGTGTTCAACTTCAAAAATGAGGATATTTTGCAACCAATATCCAAAAACATAACCAAATGGCTAGTAGACATTAGAATCCTTACAATGAACATAATCTGACCTTTGTTGGGTAAGCCTCGGGGGCGTCTCATATCAGAGTGGATAGCAAGCATTAAATGAAACTGTCACTTGTAATAGCCTTCGTATATGACAATGCATTGCGTTTAGCGGCTCTTCAGCGTCTGCGAGTTTGATGGCACCTTCGGTAAATTCATTCTAAAAGCAGCGTCCGGTCCTTCAGGGCGTGCTGCTTTTCGCGCCTTTGGGATCCGGTTTGATGAGGTTAGTGTTGACAGATCATTTGGGCTGATTCGATCAGGTTTAGGTTGAGTATGAATAGCGTGGGTGGGACACAGACACAAACCAATTTGCGATGGTGTGCGTCGGCATTCAATGGCTCCGACGACTGTGACAGATTAAATCCGGACATGGATAACGGCAAACAATGCAGGGCGGCAGGACAGGCAGTGGGTATTCATGACAAGATACAATGCATCTATTCTTTTAATGAAGTATCAGTAAACGGCTAATTAATTAACCTTGATTACATTACTGAAATCTGGAGTCTAAACCTCTTCAAAGTAGCTCGCAGTAATGGACAAATCACACAGTAACTCAGATCGACCTTCATTGATCTGAATACCAAATCACTTCATGATTAACTCGTTCGAGTCCAGAACGCTGGTCCTTAGATGGTTAGCCTGGACGAGTGATTGTGGCTTAAATATTGGTAGACGAGCACCAATCAATTAATGAACCAATTTCGAGAGAGTGTTCATGGAACGATATGGGAGGTTCTATTTGGCGTTTCAAGTGAATGTACAAGCCACCAATTAAAAAATCCGCTCGAACTAAAGAGGGAGAGAGGTGATTTGGTATGGTCGAGGCAGATGAGCCCTAACACAATAACGACACCAGAATTACCCACCTGTAGTGTGACGGAATGTTGTGGGGCAATCCATACGTCCGGACGTTCTGTGCTCACTCGAAGCCATTCCGTTAATCCGCTATTAGGGTTCTTTCGATCGAACACACGCCAATGTGGTTGAAGTTGTTGTTCAAATCCTGGAACTGTTTGACAGTGAGGCCGGTACTAACCTGAGTTTGAAGAAATAAGTCGAACAGAAGCCGTAAAACTCGATGGAATGAGAGTGGGCTCGTTTAGCGCTATCGATGTGAAACTTTCACATTACACGTGAACATGTTGCGACAGATATAAAAATGCAGATGAACTGGAAACGGGAGCAGTGCAGGAAGCCATGCCTAGAATCCGTGGATGTAGTTACGAGAGTCGGCGTTGCCACCACCGAGAAAAATCGAAATGACATGAGGAACCCTGTTAGAATTAACACGACTAAGACAGAGCACCAACATAAGCCACTTTTTCCACAAAAAGAAACCAATGATCACAAAACCAACGAATGATGTCGAATAAGCCGATTATCACAAATAGAACATTGATAATCAACATTAAAAAATGACGGGCTCTCTCAATAATGCAACAAATGCAATCAGCTAAAACCGAGTCACTGAAACAATCAGATCCTACGGAAACAATTAAAAAGGCACGACAAAACGTTACGAGCAAGTTGTAATACTCTACGTTTCAACCACCTCGGGTGGCCTTCCTCAGGAGTGTTGTAATCGATTACAACACTCCTGAGGAAGGCCACCCGAGGTGGTTGAAACGTAGAGTATTACAACTTGCTCATAACGTTGTGTTATTCTCAATCCATTTATCAATAACATGTTAAACACGACGCCCAAACTGTTTGACTTCATTCGTACTAAATTTGGTGCGGATATCTTACAACAAAACGGTTGTAAAATTAAAATCCAAAGTACCAAGGCGCTCGCATAGCCAAGGCTCAGGGATCAGGATAGAGGAGACTTTTTCGTAATGAGATATCTGTCATAAGGAAAGTAACCAAAACCAAGTTTCTGCACAACGTATTCGTTGAACCTATAATACTCAACAGACAGAGATCAGCGGGTGATGCAACTAGATTAGTGGTGAACGAGGTTTCAGCTGGTACTCGTAGCCCCTCGTAGACAGCACAGCTAAAGGAATGCATAGTCTCTTCGACCAGGTGCATGGTAAAACATTTGCACAAGACAAAAATGTACACGAAATGTGACACAGCACAACCGGAGCTTTCTAACTGAACATTGTATCATCGCCAAATACTAAGTAGTCACCTTAGCTATACAGTGAATTTTGGACCTAAGATCACAAAGGAGTGTACCAACGCCAGATCGGTCAAAAAAATCGTAAGAAGAACGCATTCCGCATCGAACAGCCAATCGCGGTAACTTCCTGAATATCAAGACAATCCAGGGTGGCAGGGTTTGTTCACTCATAAGACTCAACTTGTAACTTGTGACAATATAAGAGTTACAGTAGTTAAACTCTACCAAGACAAATTAATGGTGTGGATAAAAGTGACCGGAATATCTATTGAAGTAACGGTCGGATTGTATTAACCGTGTCTTCAAAGATATTGCGATGTACACTGTTAAACAATACCCTGAGATTAAACTTCGGGATTAGATCTAGTTTCGACAGATAAACACACCTACGGGAGTTAAATTCAAGTGTCTGATAAACCAGCAACTCCGTTTCTTCAATCCCGATTTTCAATCACAAGCTATATCCCTGATCATTAGGACACAGTGTCAGTCCTTTTTTACAATAGGTCAGACTTTTATGTTCCACAAGGGTTCATATAAATTGAATGTTCGCCTCAGTAATTGAAAACGTTAGAAAATGTGGTCTAAAGGAACACTATATGTCTTCAGAGAGTTGAAGTCGACGACTGAGCACGTGATTAAAAGCCAACAGATTGGTTGACTGACCACCGAACTACAATCGTATTTAGACGAGTTGTTAGTACACGGGCAGGTATCGATTAACACAGTAAGACAATTGAACGTCATTCACAGACAACTAAGACATAATGTTCCGATGTGACGATCCAATCGTGCCTAATACGGAGTCCACCGAAGCAGTCCGTGACCGATTTGGCTAGCAAACAGCACATAGATTGAAGTTCAACATCTAGTCCGGACGACGATATGTACTCTAGATGAACACAAAATGAATGTGAAATTCGAATTGATGGTACATTCGTTCGAAATGAGTCGGATCAAAATAATGACAGAATGTGAAATCTGCAGTGAAATATGCGCGGTGTGCAAATTAAGGAAAGCAGAAATTGGGACAGTTCGTCAAAATTCATATCCATAACAGCAGGTGAACGGATGGAAGTGCATTAGTCACAATGATACAGAAGACCTGTAACTCGAAGTAGCCAACTGATTTTGGACAGAAGACTAAAAAAACATGGTAATCTTGAAGAGCAACTTATTTTACACGTTACTCAAACCATAGTTTGCTAGCATCAACTTGATGGGTTTGAACAAACCGGCGAGCCGTTTGACCGAAGCATGGTAGAGTGAGTTATGCATGTCTAGAACGGGTTCCAAAGGCGGATCTGCTTTGTGCACTCCGAGCAGACCGTATGGCCAAGAGGTTGTCGTTTCAGTGAGACGGATACGTTCGAATGTGGGCGTGTCTATAATCCCTTTCTGTTTTATTCGGCGCAAGGTTTGAGATATCTTTTCTATTACCAGTGTCTTGTCTTTCTCCGTTTTCATCTTGCAGAATTTTGAACTATCATTTATCACATGATCCATTTTAGCAACATAATCCATTTTGTTCATCAAAACGACTCATTCTTTAATTTGGTCTGGAAAGTATTATGCGTTCTTTTTTTCTGTAAACAGCGCAATGCATACATATGTTATCAGATTAAGAGCTGTTTGGCTTGAGGCGTATATCTTAGAAATTGGCAACATGAATTAGCCAACGGCTGATAGTGGAGTTAGTGCGGTTAACTTAGGATAGAAATTTTCAAACCGAAATACTAAGTCTTAGGATGTCGTGACGATGTCCCAAGCAAAATATTGCTCAAATTCAAGGTGATTTCTGGCGGAAGGATTCTTACAAATTACACTATGCAGACAGGGACTAGAGTTACTAACTTGAAATGTACATGCAGAATGGTTGCCCGATGCGGTTTATTCAGAGGGCGTTACAGACGATACAGCTGAAACCTACGTCACCTCTTGTGATTAAGAAATGCATATTCATTGATCTCTCTTACAAGGGAGATCCTATAAGTGAAGTCATCATAAGGAAGTTCAAAAGGTCCGTCGAAACAACTTAACTTGCAGCCGACGGGTGTGTGAAGCCTCTGTTCAATTCCTATTATCGTGATACAACTCAAAGGCAAACCTCTATGTTCCACAGCAAGCTACTGTGACTACTCATTCGTTTGCTCGTGACGAGCTGGCGACTGTCTGATGGAATATATTAGTATCACCTTGTTTGGTTGAACAGTGGTGTGAGCAAGACGGTAGGTCATCTGACCCACTCTACTCGTTCAGTCGGTAGTAAAAACGGTTTTCAGACTGTTTATCCAGTGTCACGGAATCGACACAAAATTGTGAGACTTCGGATGTTGACGGTTGCATGGACTGCGCAATCCAAGCGTCCCCACTCGGTTCGCGGGGAAATTTAATCTCCCCTGAATCACGATCAATCAAACTCACAATTCTAAACAATGGCTGCGTAACTAATAGCAAACACGCAGTCCAGAATCCTCAGTTGCAGGTTTTCTTATTCACCCTGGTTATTTTTTGTATTTTTGTCCGATGATTAAACACGCAAGACGAGCCTTGTTCGCTACTTTGTTGCCTTCAGTTTTCATAACACTGGGTGCCACAGGATTGACAAGGCAACCAGACCGCTCGAATTTATATACAGGAGAAGTTTAAGTAATCGTTAGACATCGTTAGCATTGCGAATTGCCTTGAACTAATAACACGGTGATGAAACCAACGGTAAGTTAACCAACAATAACAATACAGTATGAACACAGACGGCCCGTACATGTTTATGAAAAGACCTAGTGGTTATAAGCAAACACGTGATCAACCTACCCGACAGAATGATAAGAAAGAAGGCAAGCAGGGGCTTGTTTGGGTACTTTGAATGTCTGAGCCACGAACAGCGCACAAAAACTGTCTGACGCGTTTGGATTGTAGCACGTAGCGCGTGCCAGAGTGAGTGGATGATGAGTAGTAACCACCGACCACTAAACAGTCCAAATCCGTCAGCAGACCAGACACGTAGTCAGGTTTCAGCTTCCACCACCCGCTGCGAATCCGGTGCCCAGGCAAGTAGGGACTCAGCCCGACGGTTAGTTTCGCCACCACACCCTCCTGGCGATAGTCAATCATCTGATTAAACACTGTATCGATAAAGCTCACAGCGACGGGGCCTTGACACCAACCGGACAAGTAGATGGTCCCGTCTACCAGGGACAACGGTGGCGGACAAACAACTGACAGGTCACTAAGATTCTGCTTGGAGTCCAGAATTACTCCATTAGTCGTCGGGTCAAGACCGAAGAGTTGAGCCAGCAAATGTTTCCGTTCCAGAAGTGGCATCGAAGTGAGAAGCTGGAAAAATACAACGTACGTATATATGTACTCAAATGTAGATTTCAACTGGATCATATACATACGATCTGGAGAGATAAACTGAAATAGACATGGCACACATGTGTAACCAAACAAGACAGGGTAGCCGAAATGATGAACAATAATGTTCTGGAAACATAAGTAACGTCTGCAAACTATCGTATAAGGTGAAACTTGAAGTTCATCTTGAATTCGGAAGTGACTAAGGCTTAGAGAGACATAGTTCGACAATGGACAGCACTACTCTTTATACGCAAGAAGATTCGAACTAATTTCCGTGGTAATATGATGAAGGATATTAGGTTTGACAAACTATCCATCTACTCTGGTTCGACTATCAAGTGCGGAACTCCAGTCCGACTTTAAACCGTCGAACGTTCACGTATCTTAACTCCCTTTCTATCAAGCTTCAACACTTCTACTTGACCTCTCTCTATCATTGCTCACTTCTGAGACGCACAACTCATCGGTTTCCATACTTGTGGTTTAGGCTTTAAATTTTCATTAACTTCTCTAGTAAGACAGAAGCGTTGCTGTCTGGTTTAAGAGACATGTGTCAGATTGGAGAATGTTACTTCTAAAACTGTTGGTTGGAATCGCTATTCAATGTAAAGATGTACCGAGATTAACAATGTACCCGTAACCGGAAGTTACCTACCAACTCCAGTGTCCCGTAACACGGTCCCTTGAGAATTCGAGTTAACAAGTTTACAACAGACGATCAAGAATTAATATGACTGTGTGAACAGAAACAACTCTGACGGGGCTTATCGTCCTCACTCACTTCCCCATTCAAATAGACCAGGTCAAATACTATAAGACAAGGCTGGTAGTGTTCGAAGGCGCCATCCGAAGCCTTCACATCATCCGTGCATTGGCCACGTTTCACATCGAACCCAGTTGTCTTTGGCATAATTGTATCGGTCCACGTATTGTAGGCCATCATTTCGCCATCGAGGATACAATCGTGCACGTGGGTGGCGAAAGCCTGATGAAGTCGCGGGGTTAAAGTGCCTGCATCACCGATACCATCGGCACCGTAACTTTCGGTCCATTCCAGACAATTACGTGACCAATAACGATACTGCGTGCCACATTTGTGAAGCTAAAGCAGGGTGTGAAAATACACAAGTGACTTGAGTAAAAAAAGGACGACGGAAGATCAAGAAAGCAACACTAACGATAAACAAGTGAATGCAACGTTCACTGATTTGAAAGGCAATGACCTACCAAGGTACGTCTTCGTGGTATTGTTGAAAAGATCACTGATGTTTGTAGACAACAAACCTGTGCCGACCCATCTCAGCACTGGACAGTCATTATGGCTGTTTCTCAGTCGCACTATACTACGGAGTCTGAGTGATATATAAATATATATATATATAACACCTGTCTCTTATACACAAAAACTGTATGAAATGAAAAGTGCTAAAATATGAGAAGAAAAAAGAGAGAAGTCATGTATGACAAAGAGGGAGCAAGATATGAAGGAATAAAAAAATACACCGATGGGCACAGAGGTTCGAACCATGAGCTCCACTGATATCTATCCTTCACCATATCAAACACCATCTCCAACCAAAAGGATTCATTGTTCTTTAGAACTCAGCCAGGAAGCTGAAAATGCCCTACTGAAGCAAGTTCCAATGTCAATAAGTTCATACTCCGAGCACAATTTATTCGCTGGCCATCGGGCCGTCACTTCCGGTTAAACCCATCACTCGTAAACAAGGCACGATGTGACAAGCGATGAGTTAGGCATTCGTAAGACGTGGCCAAGCCAACAAAGTATGTGAGATGAGATCATTATGCTCAGGGGTCTACCGAGTTTGTCCAACAGAGTCTGAGTGAAATGTGCCTTGGTGGTAATGCGCAGACGGTTTAGATATCAGCGAAGTAGAACGGCTCAGAAAAACCCATGACAATACTGTGATAATCAGAGGTGATAACGGTCATGATGAGTCATGAAATTTGAACTAACCTAACAACCTCAGACTTCGGAACTTATCTGTAGCGGAAACTTCGAAGGAAAGTTTTGTTCCTGAAATCGAACAGTATGTTTCACTGGACTGCTTCATTTCATCTAATCTATTAAGTATAAATTCTCAAAGTTACAAACCTGTTTTCTTACATCTCCCAAGACATCCGCTTATAGGTTGTTCACCGGACGTGGCCTCACTGAATAAATGAAGCTCAGTTAGCTGTTTCCAACTAATAGAGAAGGTTACGCGTACAGCGTAAACGTAGACAATAAACTGCTAACGCGCAACACTGTAAGTCATTTGCAAACAGACACTGTCAAGCTGACCAGTCTCACACAAACGCGAATCGAATGTGCGACCTTGTCCTTGGAATCATTAAGTTCAAGGTGACCAAGTGCTGGAAAGAATACTTTTGGTCACCATGTGTTGTATTCAAGTTCGGACTTCTTTTTACATAGTGATTAAAATGATCTACCGTATTCCCCGAAATAATTTACATTAGTATATTACTATTCTTCCTCACAACAGAAACCACTATCTAGTCTGTAATGAAATTGTACAACTCGATAGTATTTCGCTTCGCCACACACAACCGCTGGATCTTAGCTTACCTGAGACGCCCCTACATATTTAATCTGATGGACTGACGTTTCTCCTGGGCAGATTTAGCGTGAACAGTAAAAAATATAGAGAGACAAGCGAAAGCCCGCTCAATGTCGACAAATACCTGAACGCGTTCACCATCATATTTGGTCTCCAGTAACAGACGCACATCGGCGATGTCTTCCAATCCTAGCGCGCACAGTTGCAAAGCTGAGGCACAGAGTTCATCTACGCTACTCGCTCGCTCGCATAACATTGGACGAAACGGTACGAACAGAGTCAATCGAGGGGTTGTTGAGCCGGTTGATGGGGTCGTATTGGGGTCCAAGTCGGCAATGTTCTGGCATAATAACATGAGATCCTACAAACAGGGGAGTATTATGGAAATCCAGTGATTTGAACAACGTTGCGTTGGTAACGGATTCATTAGCTATATGGCTGGACACAACTCAATGGTACACAATCGTTACAGAATGTTCATAAAAAGATAAGCGAGCCAAAATGTAGTGACACACTAGCGTCCTTCCATGAACATCTTTCGAGTTAATAAAAGGTTTCAACAGTACGAACAGGAACAAATGCATGTGTGAAGGTCAAACGGATAGTGTGCAAACAGTTTCTAGAGTGCAATTCAAAGGAAACAGAACACGAAGGAACAAAAAATTCGATTTCAATATGTAGGTGAACAAAAACTGGACAGGGTAGCTTGTACCGCTCACTCTGCTAGGGTCAAATATGCACAATGGACACGTTTTCGAGCCTTCACCTTCAGAGTAGTGAAACTACACAGACGGAGAAGTTCGTTATTTGTCCAGGTGCAATTCAAAGATGACAATCTTCCAGAATGCCCAACGAACAGACTAAACGAGATAATCAGCGGAACCAACGCACACCTAAACTCAGTATACACTTCGCCACGTTCTCAGTTCTCGAGTTTCCTAACAAATACAGACTGTCAGCTTAAACCCTACACATACACAAGTATTCTTACACTTGTTCCTGTAGAGTGACTTATGTAATCCAAACAAAACGACAGCTCTCTGAAAGAATCCAGAATCGTGTTGACGCAGAAGTAGTCAAATTTAAGCGGTCAGCAGCTCTATCCCAGCTCGTTGATCATTTCCAAACATGTACGCACACAACGTACGTGCCAACTGTGCTACGGAAAAAAAAACCATGCGATATGAACACAACACACACCGAGATGTGGGCATCCAGTGGATAGATCAACAACCCAGGAGTGGAGAAGTGGTCATCACGATCTCAAAGAGAAAGCGGCAGTGAAAGTATAGTTTTAATTCCGACATGCTATCAAACACAAAATCAAAAAGATATTATTTCGACTTTTGCACAATTAGGTTTCAGACTGTGGAAAGTCACTAGGCAACCTAAGGCTTTGGTGTTCTGTTAGTAATTCTCTGGGAACCTCATTCGCATACAAAGAGGAAAAGAAGGGGTGACGATCATTAGCACCAACTAAACCAGACAAATCTGATTATGAATTTCAGAGACACGGTCAATCAACACGTACACAAAAATTTGTGGATGCCTAAAGGCAAGACTGGAATGACCCGAATCGAACCCATTTTGATCCACTTGTGAGGAACAGGTGGAAAAGATGTATTGGCATTCGGAAATAGAACTGAAGAAGTTCACTCGACCAGCTATCTTCGGCAGATTACATGCCGAAGTGGCCTTGTAGTTTTGTTTCGACGTTATGCATCAACTCATCGAAGATAAACGTGGATCGAATAACTTTACCATAAACCGAGCAGATCTATGGCTGAACGTTGATCTGAACAAGGTGAACAGCATGAGACAAAAGGCCAGCGATACTCTCGACATTCATACTGAAGAACACATTCTGAAATTGCTGGTCGAATAAGTTACATACGGGAGTGAAAACAACTGCCAAACATTCTAAGCTTTTGCAGCTGATAGACTTCACCGAATAACAGGTCGGAAATTAATTTTCTTAGGAAGACTTCGACCGTGGATTAATAATTAATTCTGGGGTGAGTTCAGTGGTCACAGAACGACGTAATCTATTTTGTGCTGTTAGTTTGCACCAGCCACAACCGCAAGGAATGGGCATGCTGAGCACGTAAACAGTTCAAGATGTTCATTCTCAGGCCAACACTCCCGTTCCTATCTCGATTGGATGCACCGGGAGAAAATAACACTAGAATGAAATTACAAACACGGTGGAACTTCGTCATACGAGTAATTCGGCACCGGGAATGACCGGTTTAAACGTGAACAATACTAATTGTGAAAAGTTTGTCAGATTAGTGAGTATTTTTATAAACAAGTGGGTAGTGTGTAACTAAACATAAATAAATTGTGAGGTCGGTAGGTAGTACATGCCTGTGTTACATCCCACAGTCGAACGGCAGCCGGATGGATGCACTGCAACACTGCGGTACCGCTTAGACCACAGCCAGAATCGCGTCGCACAATGAGCCGCGCGATCCATTTGTGTTCAGTTGCTGTGGCCAGAGGAATGAGGGTATTCATGGCGACCAGACGTTCGTCCATTGATGTTGCACGGGCCAAACGATCCAATAAGTCGTTCGCATCCTTGTGTGAAAAACGAAAGAAGAGGGGCAAGCTGGTCAGTGAACGGAATTTGAATATGAACAACACTTCGGGCGATTCTAAGTGGTATCCACGAGCTGCTTACAGCACCTAGCATCAAAAATCCGGTCAGCCCCGAAGCACTACACATCTACGTTTATTTCATGGATAAGCGGCAGCTCACTTTTTACGTCTTTGCCCATTCTGTTGTCGAAACGTCGATGAATTAGCGACCGTTCAAGGTAGATTACCAATCTAGTATCCCAATCTCCACTTGAACACTGCACTTAGCTTATGAAGGGGAAATTGTTCAGTATCTCAGTTTGGTCACATTCGAACCTGTGATGTTGTTTCTATAACGTCCAACCCCTTAAAAATAAGAATGACAACACAATACACTCAGAAACTCCGATAAAGGAACGAATTAAACGAACATCAACGGTGGAATAAGTGGACTGTCCCGAGAAAGAGGCAGAAATAATGACAGAGCGTAAACAGAGCTACAACCAGAAACCTCACAAAATATCGTGGATATTTGCAACGTTAGTTTGTACTACTCACGAGTAGTAGAGAGTTTTGGTCTTTAAATTGAACATCACCCACAACGAAACTCGAGTCTAGTGCTTCTTTTCGAAAGGGGCCGACTGGAAAGTCTATGGGAATGCGACAGCTGCGATCAATTGTGGGTGATGTTCAACTTGAAAGTTTGTATTGCCTTCACCCTAAATGAGCCTCATTTATTCATCAGGGACACAGGCGTCTGGAACACTCCTAATCAAAATGGAACACTAACCAACAAAATGATCACCGACAGCCGTGGAAGTACGAGTTCCCTTATCAACCCGCTGTCTCACGATAAGAGCTATTTAGCAGAAAGTTTCAACGGTTCCAAGAATGCTGTTCTGGATGCAACTGATTAGCAATGAGTATACCCATAAATGGCAATGCTCGTATTTCTTGAACACTGACGTACGATCAGTCACCTGGCGCCATGCTTCTTCTGTGATAAGCGAAGTAACATAAGCTATTTACAGACGATTGAAAGTATCCGGCCTGCGGTCACGAAACAAAGATATTGATCGTTCTGATTGGTCCATCGGGCCAGCGCAACACCCACGCTCACCTTCACGCCTCCTCCTGGTTGGTTCGATCGGCACGCCAACGCTTTGTTGATGGATGATTTCGTCAGCCGTCACCGGTGGCCCTTATTGGGTTACTATGATGAGTGATTTCGTCAGCCGTCACCGGTGGTCCTATTGGGTTACTATGACGAGTGATTTCGTCAGCCGTCACCGCTAGCCTGATTAGTTTGTTCCGATGAATTCGTCTGCTAACACCATGCCAGTCTGAATGAACGCTCAGGGCAGTCTCAGCGCTTGATTATTTACGTTCTTTATTCATGCTTCCTGTTTGCTCCGCGAATTTACAGACTGGCGTTGGCCGTATATGTGTTAGCACTAAGTTCCTCGCCGGTTCACCACATTGATACCCAGTGCTTTCTAACATGTTCATTAAACTGTTAAGTAGCTCGGACGTATATAGACAAGAACGTTGCATATATAATCGAATAGTTTGTGTATAATGAATGATGGCGTAAGTATATATATATATATATATATATATATATATATATATATATATATATATATTTGATAACGGATCCTAGTGTGGATTTGAAACGTCACAATAAATCGTTCACTACTCAGTGTGTGCCCTTTTAAATACTTTATATATATATATATATATATATATATATATATATATATATATATATCATTCATATATATATATACCTATTCGATTATATATGCAACGTTCTTGTCTATATACGTCCGAGCTACTTGACATATATAATATAATATATATATATATATATTCCAGCGCCTCAATCTACCCAAGAAACAAAACACCGAACCTATACACAACCTATCAGACCATCAGTTGACACTCAACGAAAAGGCTGTTCTGTTAAAAGGTCTGAAATTCAATTATGCGGACGCATCCACAACAGAATTCGTTGCATGTTTTGAATCGGGACTGAAACGCAGTGGTCTAGACGAGCAAATGCAGCAGTCTGTCAGAACAAAGATGTGTCAACAGCTGACCAGTCGAAAACCAACAAACATCCTAACAACTAATGAAAATAAAGCGCTGATGACACTTAGGAAGAACGACCAGATTGTCATCCTACCAACAGACAAAGGGAACGCCATAGCCATATTGAATAGACAAGATTATAAAGAAAAAGTGAACGACCTTTTAAAAGACTCTGCAACGTACGAACATGTCATAGGAGAACCTACGAAAGGTCTGAGGGCTCGAATCACCAAAATTGTGACAGGTCTCAAGAAAAAGAAATCGCTTACAGAAGAACAAGCTAAGTACCTTAGACCTGTTGAGGGACCAGTGCCACGATTATACGGGCTACCAAAGGTCCACAAGGATCAGGTACCATTAAGGCCAATCGTTGCATCCAGGACGGCCCCGAACTACCAATTGGCGAAGTTCCTTTTTCGTATTCTCCGGCCATGTTTACCTCACGATAATCATGACGCGAACAGCTCTACTGATTTCTTGAGACAGATTAAGGGTCTGGAGTTGGAAGAAGACGATGCACTGGTTTCTTTCGATGTTACGTCGCTTTTCACTAACATACCGAAGAAACTTGCGATAGAAAGTTTGAAGCTCCTGATAAATGAGGACGATAGCCTCTCTCCAAAAAATTGATTCAGTTAGTGGAGCTTTGCATGGAGACTTACAATATGACGGTTGAGTCTACCTGCGGAAGAGAGGCACACCAATGGGCTCACTAT
>LOND01003916.1:14091-39660 GCA_014220965.1 Paragonimus kellicotti
CGAATTTACAGATTGGCGTTGGCCGTATATGTGTTAGCACTAAGTTCCTCGCCGGTCCACCACATTGATACCCAGTGCTTTCTAACATGTTCATTAAACTGTTAAGTAGCTCGGACGTATATAGACAAGAACGTTGCATATATAATCGAATAGGTTTGTGTATAATGAATGATGGCGTAAGTATATATATATATATATATATATATATATATATATATATATATATATATTTTGATAACGGATCCTAGTGTGGATTTGAAACGTCACAATAAATCGTTCACTACTCAGTGTGTGCCCTTTTAAATACTTTATATATATATATATATATATATATATATATATATATATATATGCATCATTCATATATACACAACCTATTCGATTATATATGCAACGTTCTTGTCTATATACGTCCGAGCTACTTGACATAAAAGATACACTATATATATATATTCCAGCGCCTCAATCTACCCAAGAAACAAAAACACCGAACCTATACACAACCTATCAGACCATCAGTTGACACTCAACGAAAAGGCTGTTCTGTTAAAAGGTCTGAAATTCAATTATGCGGACGCATCCACAACAGAATTCGTTGCATGTTTTGAATCGGGACTGAAACGCAGTGGTCTAGACGAGCAAATGCAGCAGTCTGTCAGAACAAAGATGTGTCAACAGCTGACCAGTCGAAAACCAACAAACATCTTAACAACTAATGAAAATAAAGCGCTGATGACACTTAGGAAGAACGACCAGATTGTCATCCTACCAACAGACAAAGGGAACGCCATAGCCATATTGAATAGACAAGATTATAAAGAAAAGTGAACGACCTTTTAAAAGACTCTGCAACGTACGAACATGTCATAGGAGAACCTACGAAAGGTCTGAGGGCTCGAATCACCAAAATTGTGACAGGTCTCAAGAAAAAAAATCGCTTACAGAAGAACAAGCCAAGTACCTTAGACCTGTTGAGGGACCAGTGCCACGATTATACGGGCTACCAAAGGTCCACAAGGATCAGGTACCATTAAGGCCAATCGTTGCATCCAGGACGGCCCCGAACTACCAATTGGCGAAGTTCCTTTTTCGTATTCTCCGGCCATGTTTACCTCACGATAATCATGACGCGAACAGCTCTACTGATTTCTTGAGACAGATTAAGGGTCTGGAGTTGGAAGAAGACGATGCACTGGTTTCTTTCGATGTTACGTCGCTTTTCACTAACATACCGAAGAAACTTGCGATAGAAAGTTTGAAGCTCCTGATAAATGAAGGACGATAGCCTCTCTCCAAAAAATTGATTCAGTTAGTGGAGCTTTGCATGGAGACCTTACAATTTGACGGCCGAGTCTACCTGCAGAAGAGAGGCACACCAATGGGCTCACCTATATCAGGATTACTTGCAGACGCCGTAATGAAGCACTTCGAATGTGAAGCCTTTCAGACATTCAAACCTAAAGTGTGGCTTCGATATGTGGATGACACATTTGTTGTTTTACCTCGGACTCAGCTTGACCAGTTCCACAGTTGTTTGAATAGCATAATAGATGGAATAACCTTTACACGCGCAAGAAGGAGGAAATTCACGTCTGGCGTTCCTCAATGTGTCGGTTGCAGGCAGACCTGATGGCAAGCTTGAAACTACTGTCTATCGTAAACCGACAACAACTGATGTCATTCTCAGGTTCGATAGCAATCATCCAGCCTGTCAACTTAAAAGCTGCGTGCGAACATTATTTCGACGTGCAGACACGCACTGTAGCTCAACTGAACTAAGAAGACAAGAACGAAAGCACCTGTTCAAACTGTTCACTTCTAATGGGTACCCTAATAGCTTCATAAAGGCATCTATCAGAGGATTCACAAGAACTGAACGTACAGAACCCAAAACGCGAATGACAGTGCCATATATTCACGGCACATCTGAAGCAGCACAAAGGATGCTCCAACCACTGGGCATCCAAATATCACACAGGCCAAATTCAACACTCCGTTCAGCTTTGGTGAACGCTAAAGATCGTGTAGAACCACACGAACAGTCTGGCGTGGTATACGCGATTCCATGTCTCGGGTGTGACCAACAATATGTGGGAGAGACAGACAAACAGCTGCGCACACGCGTGCACGAACACAAACTAGCGATGCGGCGAGCCGACCCTAGATCACAACTGTGGCACCACTGCGCGGACACAGGTCACGAGGTCAACATAGATCATGCGAAAGTGGTCGCACGGGCAAAGATGAAAGGGGAACGGCTTGTACTGGAGGCTCTCTATTCGCGGAATTCGTTCAATCGACACGTAGATATAGACAGCCACTACGTCAGCATCGTTGATACTGAAACCAAAAACGAGCGAAGACAGACCGACAGGCGAACACGGTGAGCGGCAGAACAATCTCATTCCAACACATTTATTTGTTTGATAACGGATCCTAGTGTGGATTTGAAACGTCACAATAAATCGTTCACTACTCAGTGTGTGCCCTTTTAAATACTTTATATATATATATATATCAGAGCGCAACGTCTATGGAATGGACCTTACTTGGCCACTTAATCGCGAAGTGGCCTAAACAAGCGAACAGGGGCTGAACGCGTAATTGGCCATATTTGGCAACTATTCCATGCTATATATTTACATGCATTTGATTCATTAGTCGAACTTGAAGTAGTCAATACAGCGTGTTTTTCGGCAGTCGTGTTCTTCCTGAGTCCGCGCAAGTAGACTGGGTGAAACCGCATAGCAGCAATCCGGGATAGCATCCGAGTCGTAAAAGAACAATTGGCAGACAAAGGGCGCGTTATAACACATGGTCAACTTACGAGACAAACATAAAACGACTCATCACAAACGCAGTCGCAATCTGCAACGCCTACGTAAACTGTGACTAGCAGGGCCATATAAGATCTACGTTTCGGTGCACACTTTAATGTTGCTCAGTAGCAAGAATAAGAAAACGAGATCAATTTTGGCAAACCGTTGGTGTGGAACAGACACGAAAGAGACAACGTTTGATCAGAAATATACCAGGTGTTGTTAATAAAAATGTACGTCCGTGGATAACACTCGTAGAAAGACACGACAGTTTCAAACATCTCTACACCTATAGCGGCTCTACATTAGCCACTAGTAGGAAAGACAGAAACCTGCAGAGAACAACAAAATGGATGTATTTTGCCTCTGCTCATATTCTGCATGAACCTATTGATTTTCTGGCATCTTAAAGAATATTGCAACTGCGTTTAAGTAGCATGGTGATTCCATCCAGGCGTCCCAAACCAAGGAGGTGTTACGGTCCCTTAAGCAAATCACAGAACACGGTGACCCACCGTACAATGATTACACGGGAAACTTTCACAAACGTTTCCACCTAACTGCCTTCAACGATCTAATATTGTGGATGGTTCCAAAAGATCCGGAACACGTCACTGTGGGACATATTCTGTGATGATAAGTACGTCCAAAAAGTGTAACGTACTTTCTCTCTCGTTCCCGCACGCAGTTTACCTGAAGGAAAATGTGTAACGGTGATCAACATAATCCTGCTAGCAACCGACATTCAATTCCATCAAATCGCGAAATCAGACAAAAACAACAAAACATAAACAATGCTTACCTTCAAAAGTAGGACGCTGTCTTCGCGACAACAACCACGTACAGTGTCGAAGAGTAAGTCGGCGAAATCGGTGCCTTTGGCTAGGTTTGCTCCTTGACTGGAGGGTTCCGTCAAACGTTGTGCAGTTGGTCCTTTGGGTGCAATTCCAAACGCCTTGATATAAAGGCGAGCAAGGCTGGCCTCACGTAGCCCATACGCTGGTCTCGCTCGATCGAATTGCGGAAGCAAGAGCCGGAGAACAGGATAAAAGCTGGCACGGCCAGCCCCAGCACGATCGTTGGTGGAACAAAGATTCGTGAACTGTACATCCCAAAGCTGAATAAACCGTGACAAAATGGTCTTTTTTGATTTTGAACCATTGGTGGCCCTAAGCTTCTCAAACAGACGACAGCAAGTGGAAAAGGACACTTTTTCCGCGATCCGATTACTTTCCGCAACCACATCCATTGAAAAACATTTACAAGTCTAACGGGAAATTTTCAAACAGAGTAATCGAATGCATCTCGTGAGAAGGATCCAATAGATAAGAGGTAAAGGGATAAAGGAAGGGGCACACGTAGAACAGGTGTTCGTGTGAGAACTTGGTTACGAATTCGGAATGGAAGTGGCGACAGTTTGGTAACAATCTGGTCGACAATAAACCAAACCGGCTGCAATTCTTATCTGTCAAACATTGACGGTAGCAACAACAAACATAGATGGGCTAGAACGAGAAAATCAAACAGACTATTAGCGAGTAATGGATGGTAAATAATAGAAAAAAGAAACACATTGTTTCAGATTCTAACTACGAGTAGTTCAACCTAACGATAAGCACCCGCGCTTGTACAGCAGAACGCACAATACGCAAAGAATGTCTGAGCTCTCTGTGATGGGAGTGGACGTCTCAGTTGTCATTCAGGAGGGAGGGATTTTGAATGTACGGGAGTCTTTGGCTAGATTCCGCCCCAACCCAGCGATATATGGACGGAAACTATTAACCACTTGCAAACTTAGTGGGAATCCATGATGGGAAACACACTAACAATTGTTGAAAAAATGCTTTTGACCCAAGCCACATCATCAGGTTGTTTGCAAAAGAACATACAATTCAATGGAGACTTATCTGGTTGACTTCTCTTCTAACATGCCTACGTTACTCAACTGAGTAACAGTAAACAATCTAAAAATATATACGATTCACCCTGAAACCGAAATTCACTGAGGACGGAGCGGCTGGCATCAACGTATCAGACCACTAGTACTGACAACCTGACTGGCGTGAGCTGCGAACTTTTAATTGATACCACTCCAGAGGACGGAATCGATAAACTAATCAAACGGAGTTGTCCGAACTTCATCCACAGAACACAGCAATGTACAGAGTAATCAATGCAAATTGACGTTGTCACCGGTTTATGACCTAAGTCGTCATACAGTAAGCAACACTATCACGTCAGGTGGTAGACTAGAAAAAATAAGAGGATTTGGTTAATTTCAAGTTGAACATCACCCACAATTGATCGCAGCTGTCGCATTCCCATAGACTTTCCAGTCGGCCCCTTTCGAAAAGAAGCACTAGACTCGAGTTTCGCTCTCATTAGAGCTCGTCAGTAGTGCATATCCTTGCCACTGCCGGGACTAGAACTCCGGCCTTGCTTTTCATGAGGCAACCGTGTTTACCACTGCGCCATTGACCTCACATTAGGCACGACCGAATTATCATATGTGAACGCTCAACCACTTTCGCTTGTGAGTAATGATCAGGTTGCCCGATCGTCTCGAGAGGAGACACAGTTACTGCCTGTTAACTCCAATCGATAACCCCGCGATTAGGACTTCCTAGGCAGGTCGAAATCTCCGATCTCATTAAACCTGCTAGGCGATATTTTAGATTACTGGTGAGTAGTCGAGGATTTGGTTAATTTCAAGTTGAACATCACCCACAATTGTTAACTAGTTTTCAACTTCCGAGCTACGAAACCTTTTTATTCCGGAAGGTATGGATCGGTCATTTCTTGACTTTTCCTGTTTACATGAATTTTACACTGTCTTTAATTTTAGAGGAAACTGCGCAAATTGATCAGAAATTAGAGACGGCCGATTGTGCTTATCCCCCAGAACAAACAAGAGATTATGTATGACGCCGACTGTAATTGTAACGAAGGAAGGCCTGGTTGTTGGAAAAGGCGCATTTGAGCGTGACCACAACAACATTAGCAACAATTAGTATTGTTTAGCCCCATTTGAATGGATGCTTCAGACCGCGAAGTGACCGCACAACAGACGACCGAAGGAGGTGATGTGATCATCCGAGTACAACCATGACAACTACACTGAATCGTTCATCGGCACAGTCAATGCCTACTGAGACTGTGACATGGATGGTTGAGCAAACAGTGTCAACACATCTATTGTTGGGAAGGTTGAAGGTCAGAAACGATTATCACGGTGAGCAAACATTAGGTCGAAATGGTAAGTATATTTTATCTTACTGGTCCCGCCGCAGATGAAGTTTTGTGAACTTTGAGAATGAGAAACACGAATATATGCAGCTGCCTAGTGTCCGCAACGGATATAGTCTTCGTTACACAAGGTTTAACAAAGAACTACACTCGATCGATCCATAGTGTATATGAAGCATTCTGGTTTTTGTCGATGCGCTGAGTTGAAAAACAACATTCTGACTATTCTGCGGTCACAGTTTTTTTTACAGGAACCCGGTGTACTCGTTGGGTTACAGAGTATTGAGGGCTGCATGGAAGAGTCCAGTCTGTCAAGTTCCTATGAAGCGAAAAGCTTCGAATTTTGATGTTTCGACAAGCTATGCCTCGAAACCGGTTTTGGGCGAACAAGAAGCATTTCCGCTTTGATGACAAGGCCAATCATAGCAGAAGAAACTATGATGCTCAGCGCGTACAACGTATATTCGAAAGACTCATTGCAAAATGTACAAGCCAGACAAGCGTGGATTAATCTTTGGAGTGTCGACACATAGGAAAACGAAATATGTCCACAACAAGATGCTTTATTTGGGTGTACAAGACAAAGACCTGTGGAACGACCGGTTTTTGGCAGTAGACGAGGTGTTATTTGATGGAAAGAAAATTCGATAAAAGTCGATAGTTTTTCATCAGTCCGACCTTAGCACGTACGCTCAGCAACCGGCGTACAAAACTGGTGGAGACACAAAGTTTGAACCGCAAAGGCGTCCCGGCAGAAGCGAAAATATAGATACTCCATCATTATGAGGGATTGTTCTATTGGAACAGGTTGTACAATCAAGTCTTTACAGAACCTCAAGCGAACAGAAGAAACTCCGTTGCCGTATATCCAACGCTGCATCATATTACGAATAGTTAGTCAGCTGGTAATAAGAAAGCACGGTTTTACTCAAAAATAAAAATAAATGTGGAGCCCATACCGTTGCTGCGAATGCACAACAGCCGATGTGTATCTAGATGGTGATCGATGGCTGTCTGGAAAAATGTACTCGATGTGGAGGTTCTGAACGCATGTTATAGAGGTGTATTGGTTTCACCACTTTATCTTCAATCCATCGCGTCTGTTGGCTACCTGATGATCATGACTACTATTTTTGATATTTGTTCTTCAGCCCAAGGAATCGAGAACATTTGCAGGTTCGATGTACCCAATATAGACCAATGTATCTTTCAGATTGTCATACACGTTTTCCGGTCGGAACCAATTGACTTTTGGCACTCGTCTTCTGATTTGACTTGAGGGTGGTCAGCGGCATCAGGCACCTAACCTCTCAAGACAACAGCTTGGAAGATCTGCTTGACCCAATTGTGAAAACTCTGGACTTCGGTTGAATTCGTATCAGTGACAGAGAAAAGCATAACAAAAGAGGCAAGCGCTCCACCAGCTGACCTACGATTTCACAACGAGAGTTCTGAAATCTTACATTTGGACTCAGCTACCCATCCTTTTCATTGTCTCATACGTAATTCACCAAACGAACTGGGGATCGATTGTCCGTGGACGGGGGCCCGTAGCAGAGAATTCTGTTTACCTCAAAGCAAGGAATTCTAATTTTATCGGAACGCTCTTTCATTCCATAATTAATCAGCGTATTTTTGCGGTGTTTACGACAAATTCCCATCTACTTCCTAAAATTGATGTGGTATCCAGATCACAAAAAGTGAAATTATTAAAGTTAAACGCGTTATTTATTTTCATTTCGTGGACAATTAATGGATCGTGGATTCATCCGATTTCTATAAATTCAACACACTTAGCGTAAGTAAAAAAAAAGACAAATCGCAAGGAATGAACAGCTGTGATTAGCTTTTAAGTACTCGGTACATGATATTCAACTTCGACAGAACCGAACCCTTTACCGCACAACAATGAAATATGACGCAGTACCAGCAGCTTCTAGTAGATAGAGAAAAACACTCCGCATGCTTCAAGATTCCGAAAGAAGCTTCTGAGTGAACTTCAAGTCGAGATGCGGACAGGTAATCTTCTGGGGAACAACTAAACCAGTTCAAGTAACGATAAACACCCGTTCTATGACACTTGTTTTCAATCCTCATAACCCATGGGCGATTAAGCCACTGTTTGACTCATAAGTCGAGGATTACTCGCAACTAATTGCAGTTTTTACATACCCATAGACATTTCAGTCAGCCCATTGCCAAAAGAAGCCACATACTAAAGTTTTGTTCTTATTAGAGTTCATCAGCAGTGCGTATCCTTGCCATGCTCGGGATTCAAACTTCGGCCACGCCTTCTTCATGAGGCAGCCGTGTTAGCCACATTATCACTGACCTCACATTAGGCATAAAAACGCTCAGCCATATTCATTATTGAGCAATGTTTAGACAGTCCGGTGAGAGGTTCAATTAATCAAGAACGTGCCTGACCACTCTGCCAGTAAATCTGTGCATAAGATACAGACCCCTATTAAAAGGTAGACGATAGTATTGAGTATTTACTTGATCCTCATTACTTTCCCATCCATTGTAAATTGAATATCACTCATACTTAACTGCAATTTTGCATTCAGATCAATGTTTAGAGTGGCCCACTTCAAACAGAATGATTATAGAAGAATTTTGTCGCCTCAATAGGGTTCATCAGTAGTGAATAGCTCCGTCCAAACAAGCAATCAAACTCTGATCCCTGTGAGTATAAGGTAAGCACTAGAAATGCCACGGTGACACAGCGTCTTGTGCCATTACTCCTGCCTGGTTAGGCAAGTTAGGGTCATGGGTTACCAAGTTTTTTGGGCCAATGTTCGATCGCATTTCCCTCTAATAAGATCACCGTGGCGTCGGTTCACTAGGAGGTCGCTGTCACCACATGTCTCCATAGTACAACACTGAGAATTTCGTCACGGCGGTTACCATCAGCTTGGATTGGTTTGCAAATGCCTGCCAGTCTACTTGGCTAACTGACAGCTAAACCATGAGAAATATGTGTCTAAAACATCTGGATACGCAAGTTACCATAACGTTGCAATAAACCGAAACTTCACGAACTCGCCTGTTTGTCTGCAAAAATTTCGGTTTACATACGCGTCTATGCCAATTTATTATGACGGGAAACAGGTAAGTGGGACAATACCATTATGATACCGAAATAGAATAGGGATGAAAGCTGAATAGTATCGCTGAGCCCGAACGGCTCAGGATAGAAGAGCCACAATCATCGTCAGCAAACCTCCTATGATTGATACTGATATCAGCGGCAAAGCAACAGGAAATGGGGCTATACAAAACAACACACGTATATCGCGGAGAGGAGTCGTGTGTTACCATCTTAGGAAACAGAACGAATCTAAGAGGCATCGTCTACGGTTGGCGGCATCCGAAACGGATTAGCCTGTCACAGTGACCGAAGCCAGAGGACGCCTGCGCTTCAAACCATCACCCAAGTGGCTTGCGCTGCACCACTTGTGGTTCCACTCACACACCACGTATCCGGTGTAAACCCGAAGGAATAAGACCAGTAGGTGTGTGAGTGAGGCCTTTGTGTCCAGCCGGCCAATGCTGGTTAGCCAATTGAATGGCTAGCAGGAAAAGGAAACCCTTATCTCTCGGAAAATAAACAGAGAGAGACTACAATGACAAGATCTAAACTGAGAAGAAAGATATGTAAAATGTAATACAAGAAGCATTTCAGTATACGAATGTATGTTCCTGCATTCCAGAGAGGATAAGAATGAAAAACAGGATTCAGAGTGGACTACGAAAAGAACAGGCAAACCATTCATCATACAATACACCAACAAAGCTGAAGATAAGAATGGGTAGAAGACCGCAGACACCCAAGTTTCTGAAAAGAGAAGCGGATTAGTTGCCAAACGACCATAGTCTTGGTCGATGCAATCAGTAACAGAGATAAAATGGATATACTGATATGACCTACCTGAGCCTAACGTACTCGTCGTCTCTTCGCCGACGGTGCACTATGAGTACGCTGGTGACCTACTAATCCGAGGCGGCCAGCGCATTCACGGCCGCACACATCGCAACGCCATATAGTCATGTCACCACGACCTATGGCACCGATGGTTCCTTTGCGTACCGCGCGCTTACATACATACATACAATGCTGTCAGTGTTTAAGAACAAGAGTAAGGCTGGAACTGGGACGAAGTGGAACTCGATCCACAGAATCACCTCATCCTAGAAATATGTTACGGCCCCCCCAAATACTTACGAAGTTAAGGGAATCGTCTGCTATTTGCTCAATATTTAATCATTTGCCAGCTGAATGACATCAGCGCTTTGATCAGTCGCGTTAATTTTAAATGCCGCTGCTGGCTTTCGCATTAGTTGTGTAGATAACCTTAGTGTGTATACACTTAACATACTCACCTGTAGATATGCCAGCACCCGACAGCGTGATGATATTTTTCACCTTACCGCTCTTGATTAAATTTGCGACAACTTCAAGATCAAAAGTCTAACCACGACACTCACATACTTACACGTTGAGGATGCCACGTCGTTCGGTGGTTAAATCCTTAAAATCTAAATTTCATGGTCGATGAACAACTGAACACCAAAGCGCCAGTCTTAACTGACTTTGTTAGACAGCGATAAGCTTTGGAAAAAAGGAACAAGGTAAATTATACCTCCGCACGGATATTTCTGATACATCCATAAGCTAATAGATGCTCGCAGCACATTCCGACAACGTTAGCAGCGTACTTCTGAGACTAGTGGACTCTACCCGTAAGTCAACGTTATGATGTCATTTTACAGGCTTCGTTACACCGACACACAACTTATGTATGTCAATCCATCACTTATAATGTCGTGCTCTGTGTTCGTGTACTGGATCAAGATGAAAGTAAAGCTGCCAACTAATGTGCGACTTTCATAGGGAATACGAACACTGTGGCACGTATCCGGGGCTTGCCTCTATGAAGCGTTCTCGAGTTCCCAATTGATTTCCAGAGAACAAAGAGCACCCTTGGATGGGGATTCTATAGGGCACGATGAAAACCTAGAATCAGCTGGGCTTGTGCTGTAAACGTGTTTCCCACTCCCACTGTTTCTCCTCCTTTCTTTCTGCGATTGTGTGCGATTCTCATGTATTTTGACTCCCATCTATTTGATGTGGCACTGACAGTTATTTGCAACTGATTAAGCGTTACATAAATGTGAATGAGAGGTGACTCATAAACTCCAGGTAGCATTGACACTAACGAAATAAAAAGTAAACTATGTATTGCTGGCACTGCTAACACTTTAGTTTATTACAGTTTGTCGGTATTCACAAGGTACTTTAAGTCTCGGAAGATAACCAACATACTCTTCGAACCGGCAGAAATAGCTAGTTCCTCCAAAGACCAAAAAAAAGAAATAAGTCGCATCTACCGTATTGTTTTTCACATGATTTTAACCATTGCCTCCGAACGTGTGACAACGTTTTCCACGTGATCATTTTAGAGTGTATATTTTTTTAGTAGGCAAGCTATGGATTGCCATTCTTTTTCACTGGGATCTGGAGAAGCATTTGTATTGCATCGATTTCAATAAAAGACAAATGAACGTTAAACGACTATCGGCAAATGGTCGCCTCTATGGACATCAAAACATCAGCAACATTAAAACGAAGTTAATTACATCAAAAGAATGAAACTCAGTGCGCTCACAGATCAGATAAGTTCACATAAGATACCAAGTTTTCCGGTTCACTCAACTTCTTCCTCTTGCTGCGTAAACGCAGTTATCAGTTGAGTACTTTTAAAGGTGAACAAAGGTTAACCACTTGTTCAGGAGAACAAAAATGCCTATTCTTATGTCACTAGAGCGGAAAGACGGTTATTGCTAGTTTTTATAAAACACACGCGGACGACGCAAAGTAAACACGTTCCATGTAACAAGAATGTGAACCCTTTTCTCGAGGCGTAAGTGACAGACTGGCCAGCTTGAAGTCCTGAATGTAAATCGGCCGATAAGCCCCAGAGCCTGCACGCTCGACAAGAATACAAAAAAGACAGGACGTATAATGACGTAGCGAGTGATCATGTGGGTGTAGTAAGTTCAGTCTAATTCTCTACGATTTAATCGTCAGGATGGCAGAATGCTGCAATGAAGTCCAAAGGATGAGAGAATAAAGTGAGTCCAACCACCGTTCCCCAGAAGAATACATGAGAGAGTAAACCCACGGTACCGTTGCTGGGAATTTCAATGATAACGCATTATAAGAAGACTTAAATGAATTAAGAATAATCTTACACGTAAACTGACCTGCACAGTAAATGCCCTGGGTTCTGGATTGATGGAAACACTCTTGCAAACAGAACGGTATCACAAGGCTCGTCAACGCATGCAGATCAAAAGACAAAGACAAAACTGTGTGGGGAGTGTAACATTCGTTTGGACTTCCTCTTTACTTCGCTGCCTACTCCCCCTCTTTGTGAGTAGTATGCTTTATGACATAATTGTGCCCATATGAAGGTCGCCATCTTGAATTTGGACATTTCTGCTTATGCTCGACCGCTGACGGTCGAAAACTCTCTCGGGACGTACCATTTCGAACGTATGTGACATTTCATATTGATTCCATATATCTACTCTTATGTATTTGCTGATATCCATGTATTTTCTATTATAGAAACATTACCGAGCTGTTTGCGGTCGTTATCAGTTTGATTTGACCTCGGGGTGTTAAGTTCTAGTGGTACCCAGCTGACCTCTGAATAGAAACGCAGAGCAGATTCTACACCGCCAATTACTGCTATGGTGAAGTACGGCAGTATAAGGCTGAATAAACAGTGCCCTTCGGTTATGAGTATTTTGCCACTGATTATCTGCTTTTTACAACCAGATGTCACACTATTGCGCGCATAAGGCAGAGGTTAGCCATATCCTCCATGATACCACCAACGCGAAATCCGACCCCCCAAAGCTATCTTTACTTCAGTAAAGATTGTTAAAGACAAGTCTGAAGATTCAACCGTGGCGCGTGCTTCACTTTTCAGGCCAACTGTTTAATGGCCCGCACCATTTACTCTGAACAACTCTTGATCAGTTAGTATGCATGAATGGAGGGCTATTCCACGATATAACTCGGTATGTCACACGCAGATTGTAAAATGTGCTATAACCGGCGAAGGTTGGAAATGAATCATTTATCAGAATCTACTGGATCGAAATTATAACTAACATTCATCAAATGTATGGAAACACCGCCCATCAAGTTCCCCGATCAACACAGAGAAAGTGCATAAGCTAACTTTTTTCCGTCTTCCGTACAAACCTACGAAACCAATTGTAATGAGCCTCAATAATGCTAACTTCGCAGAAAACAATTCCCATCACAGAAAGAGGCGGTCGGTATCTGCGATGACTGAGCCACGTACAATAAGAGTATGAATAGCGTTTACTATGCCAAACTTTGTTCATCCTCACCATGAACTGTCGGATAATATAACGATGTTGCCAAGGATTATGAAGGCCCTGACACATTCCGTTAATGTGTACCACCAGTCAGGTTGGGAACTTTGTGACTGTCTGGTTGAAACCATAAATCTATACGATAGTAGAACACGTCACACTTGTCTACAATGTATATAGAACACAAGAGAGTTAAAAATAGCGTCAGTACAGATGTCTGATTCTTATTACGGCAAACAGTCTTCACAAATCCCGTTTAGTGAGTGAAATGAGTCAAGAGCTCGACATGAACTTACCAGAGATTGCTTACTAAATAGCCTAAAGAATAACATAATAATGGTGGAAAAATCCGACGCTCAAATATCAGTAAATATATTGCAACTAAAGTCACGCGTTTATCCAGTTAAAAAACGCAGACAGGAAAGTGACACAGACAATTAGATTACAGTGCCCAATGAGTTTCACGAAGCTGGCATCAAAGCCACATCACGAACAGTTATCATGGGAAGTGAGAGAAATTGCAGAGTAAAACCATTATTGAGTAAGAAGCTTATTTGTAGAACAAAGTGACTCAAAACCCGAAAACCATTGATCACGAAATTTACTATGCCCGATAGAGTTGTCCATCAGCAACGCTCGCTATCATTTGGACACGCCTGGAAGCCAGAAATGCCGAAATAAGGCCAAGCATGACGTTAAAGTTAACACGTTCCCAGCCAAGATCATGCGATGACCACCGGGCTGTCGCTCGCAAGCCAATCCAGCACATAAAAGCAGCAGGACGTGGTAGGCGATAGGGTGACACGTATTCGAGATTGAAAGGCGTGTAAAACAAACTTAATACGTTGGATAGCCAGCAGAGTTTGTTCGTCCCGAAGAAACTTTGGCGAGTCCACGCTACGTCATCATCATCATCATCATCATCATAGACAGCAATACATCAGTGGTTCACACTGATGCTTGACTGCCACACAACCACGAAGAACAAAGAAAAAAAAAACTTATATAGGAAGAAGAAAAAAATAGAGGGGAGGGGAAGTGGACCTAACTACTAAAAATAGCTACGTCTATATTCAAACATACAACATCAAGGCGCCTACACCTTGCAAACAAACAACCGAGCTGTAAGTGAAAGTAAGGCGTCATCAGCAAGACAGCTTCCTTACGGCTTTCACTGCCCCGCATCATTAAGTGCACTCACTTCACAGACAACTCGGACAAACAACGACAGCATTCACGCCACTGAGCTCGATTAGCCGCCATCTCACCTAACGTCTCAAGCCACCGACTCTGTGAGTCGCGAGGGCCCCAGCCCGGGAGACGAACCCGACCTACAGTGACCAACCCCTTCGTGAACGATTTCATTTGTCTACGCCAGGTCATCATCTGTCCACCTCGCACCTTGCGCCAGTCGGCCGCAGCGTCGCAACAGTGCTCGGTGTGGCAAACGACTAGCTGGCATCCTTAGTACATGACCCAACCATCTAAGTCTGTGCAAATGTAGCGACTGAACAAGAGAACTCGTTTGACAATCAGTGCCAAACACCCGCTTCCTAACCTCCTCGTTGCTTACTCGCTGGTGCCACCCGATACGAGCGATTGAACGCAGACATCGGTGGTCAAATACCTGGAGACGGTTCACGTCCTCTACCCTGAGCGGCCACGTTTCGCTGCCGTAAAGTAATACAGCCCTCACTGTTGTTTGATATACACGACCCTTAAGCTTTAGGGAAATACCTCTCTGTCGCCATAGGTGTCTTAGATTAGCGAACACCGCCCTAGCCTTGGAAATACGCGCTTCTATTTCATTCCCTACACCTCCGACGCCACCGCTGATGCAGCTTCCCAGGTATACAAACCGGTCAACAACTCCATGACTTCATTATCTAACATTAAATCTACGTGATCACAGCAATCTTGCAGAAGCACTTTGCATTTTGAGGCTGCAAAGCGCATTCCGAAGTACTTAGCAGAACGCGAAATAGCGTCCAGTGTTGTTTGTGCCGCTTGAAAGTTGTCAAACAATACCTTATCGTCAGCATAATCAAGATCAGTCAGTCTTTCACCAGGTAGGAGGTCCACGCCGGCATCATTTGAGTGCCGCAGACAGTCCTCCATTATTTCGTCTATGACGAAAGGGACAGCCTTGACGTACGCCGCTCCTGGTGCTGAAACTGTCAGACAGTTCACCGTAAACCCTAACCTGAGCTGAGGTATGGGAATAAAGCGCCGACAGTATGTTCACATACTTAGTCGGTACACCCCTACGTCTAAGCGACTCTAAAAGTGTAGATCGGTCCACCGAATCAAACGCACCTTTATAGTCGAGGAATACGGCGATTGTTGGCCGGCGGTACACATGACGCTGCTCCAGAATTTGACGAAGGGTAAAAATGTGATCTATACAACCCCGCCCAGGGCGAAACCCAGCCTGTTCTTCCCTAATGTTTACTTCCCGAACTGCAGTGAGTCGACGAAGTATAATTGATGCTAGAACCCTTGAAATGACTGGGGTCAAACTAATCCCTCTATGGTTTTCGCAAGAGCCCCGGGCTCCTTTCTTAATATGGGAACTATTATCGAGTGACCCCAGCACGGAGGGATGGTCTCCGTCGTCCACACAAGTTGAAACAACTGAGTCAATGCCTCTACTAACGCCTCTCCACCTTCTTTGAAAAGTGCCGGCACGAGATCATCTGGGCCAGCAGCCCTATTACGATTGAGAGCCGAAAGGCAATTGCGAACCTCAGTCTCAGTGGGTGGTTCCAAATCTACCGACCAGTTTGTGGCGGCAACGCAATAGAAGCAGCAGGCCAACTAAATTGACCCTCAAAGTGTTCCGCCCAACGCTCTAACCTTCTGGACTTATTACAGACTAGTGTACCATCTACCTCGCTGATAGCTTCACTGACCGACGGTCGCCTGGGACCAGTGGCACGGATCAGCTTAAACAGTTTACCGATGTTCCCTGAGGCAAATGCGGTTTCCATTTCCTTAACTTTTTCCACTAACCAAGCCTCACGATCAGCCTTTAGACTACGTTTCAGTTTCCTACGGATATCTCTTCTAGACTTGTTATGTGAACTACCAGGAGGAACCTTCCGTCTGGCTTCTAACAACTCCAGGGATTTCTCTGAAATCCAATGTTTGCTTACCCCATGTACCCCTGTGCCGCATGCTACAGTACCTGCTTTCTGAATGGCCTGTGAGATTTGAGTCCAGCAGCTATAGGGTCTTCGGAGTGAGTACCACTAAGGCAGCTTTCTAAGCTGGTTTGGTAATTATGCTAACCGATGGTAAAGCCAGTTTCTCAACAGCTAACGTTGCTGTCGGTGGGGTCGTTGCCCAGCAAAAGTAAGAACAAAACGACAACGTACCAACGCATGATCTGAATCCAAGTATGTGCTCCAATAAGAACGACAGTCTTGAATGGAACCCCGCCACCTATAACTAACGGCTATGTGGTCTATCTGAGACCAGGCCTGATTCGGAGAAGGCGGGCGCCAAGTATAGCATTGACGTGCACGATGCCTAAAACCAGTACTGGCTAAAAATAGATTATGCTCAGCGCACAGCTGCAACAATCGCCCACCATTATCTGATCGATGTGATGCTATCCCAAACCTACCACCTAAACGAGATTCGGCTTCACCAAGGCGACCGACCTGGGCATTCATATCTCCGGCCAAAACGACTATATCAGAGCCACGTGTCGACCGAAGGAGAGTGGCCAGATCCGAGTAAAATGCGTCCTTGACGCCGATGTCACTACAGTCAGTAGGAGCATAAGCAGACACATGAATAAATTTCTGAGTCTTGCGTCTAGAGCTGGTTTTAACAGAACCTGCCAAGCGGACGGCACAAAGTCTACTGTTAACAGGAATCCAATCTACTAATGCGGCTGCGGCCGTCGTGCTGAGAACTATACCTACCCCAGCCTGACCTGTAACAGCGGCTGTGGAGTCGCCCGAAGTGTATAACCAGTATCGGGTAGACAATGCGGGTGCTGTTAGTTCCATACGTTGACTACTGTCATGGATTCTAGTCTCCGATATACAGCAGACATCAACGTGCAACGAGTCTAGCGTTCGTGCGAGAGCCGCTTGCTGACCTATCTGTTTTAGCGTGCGAACGTTGAAGGCACCTATATTAATTCGCGTTCTAGGTCTAAGCAAGGGACGAGGGAGGCCTGAAGCTGAAAGGCAAGAGACGGAACTTACCGGCTCAGTGTTACTACAGTTAGCTACATCTGTTGTGGGACCTGTAGAGTAATTATCAGAAATGGAGGTGGGGGGGGCCTGAGAGCTAAATTTGATAGGACAGTGGGGAGGGGTCAGCAGTAGCATGTTTTCGCCTATCCACCCTGCTGTATGCAGCAGATAGGGCGACCCGGTTTATACTGCGAGACGGCCGATGCAGTATGGATTTATTGTTATTGTGAATATTCATGGTTGTGTGTGGGCTGAGATACTGCCAGGACGCCCAGACCTAGACAGGAGAACGATTAGGGTTCTCAACCAAAGCCTTTGGCTCAAAAGCCTGTACCGCAAGGCAGCGGTTGGGTGGCAATGTACCAGAACTGGTACTTTTTCCGGAAAAAGATGCCAACCTTCTTCCAACCCCCAACCTGGAGGACCAGGAGACTGGTTTGTCAGACCTCTACCCATTGGCCTGCCTGGTATGAGTGACTCTATCGGTGTGGTGATCACACCGTCCAGTTTAGCCCAATAGGTCATCGAGATGCGCAAGCCGTCACACCACGTCAAGGTCCAGTCTCGTTGTGACAGCCACGCTACGTACGCTTCGCAGAAACCGGTAGTTTAAAACGGACATTTTCTGAACATCCACCGTGTGGGTTGTCCAGGTTTGATAGCTTTATAGCAGAGCTGTTCATACGGCCGCGTCAAACACTCCACCCCTCAAAGAAACGTCGAGACCATGATGACGTAATAGGTGGTGTACGTTGGCAAAATTAGCCGTGGCCCGTTACATGAGGAAAAATGCAGTCACATAACTCAGCAAGTTACGGCCAGAGGCAATGCGACAGGAAGCCACCGCTTTACTCTGAGTATGCGCGAGTTCCGAATGAGTTCATTTAACGAAAGGCCTGTTTCAACTAACTGAGGAAGGGTCCGGTGACAAAAGTCACCATCAAATGTACATAAAAATAGAATTCAACACAAAATATCCGGAAGGTCGAAAATAAATAAACATCTATAATCCCGCCAAAGTCGACATACTGGCGTTGTTCATGAGAAAACAGAACACAAATAGCACATGGTGATTTATTTGGAGAAATTTTATGTACACGAACCACAGGCAGTGGGAAGCGTAAAAAGAACCAAAACTATCCGACGGGATCCAGTGGTCTATTGAAACCACCCCGACGATTCATATATTGGCGGTACTTATGTTGCTTCGTAACGTTAGCAACATAGATAGAATTTCCGATCACATGTTTTCCTTTCGTTGAATCGAAATTACAAAATCCAAGAATACGCACCATTTCTTGTTGTTCTTCTGTTAACGGCTCCTCTGGTACTACATGCAACCTTGGACGTTATGTTATTACCGAACTTACCTTCAGGAGCAGGAGTGTCCACCTCAGCCGTCTTGGTTTCGGACGCGGGTTGGTTAGTCAACCGAGGGCTGGCCGAACGAGAGCGAGATCGGGAACGATGGTGATCCTCACGCCAGTCATGTCTTCTTCGACGATCTCGATCCCTGTCCCGTTCACGTCTACCTCGGTCTTCGTGCTCCAATTCGTAATCTCGATCTCCTCGGCGATACACATCATCTTTGACTCGATCATATATTCCTGCATCATCTCGGTGTTTACGGTCACGAACATACGGGTCGATACGCTCGCGATGGCGATCACGAGATCGCGAACGCGGACGTCTTTCGTGATCTGCAACGGTGAAATGACATTAAAGTTACTATCTCACGACATTAGGATGAACGAGTCAGTTAGTCCTGATTTAAAAAATCTGAGTAAGACCAGATTAGCGCGGATAATTTCCGGACTCAGTCAGACCATCGCGTTGATGAGACGGCTGGCTGAATGCTACTAACTATGCTTACAATTTACGGAAAAGTCCATAAGGAGAGGCCGCCCGCGAAACAAATCGGCGTGCCGGCAAACTACCGCTCCTAAACAGCAAGTGGTAACATAACCATAACAAGGTTAATACGCAACGAAAAACTAAGCCGTCTGTAAAATGCATTGTACATCCACAGATAATATGACAATATCCCCAACAAGATATCCACCTGCACGTGAACTCCATAACAGTTCGTTATCCAAGTAGTATACGAACCCGCTTTGATCAAGGATAATGATGGGCAATCATTGACTGCCTTGGGGATCAAATACTATGACCAATCAAAGGCTTGCTCTAAAAACCACTTCTTCAAAGTGACGCATGGCCCAAACACACATTTCTAGTTCTGAACCGTGCCCACGAGTAGTTTGCCTCAGACTGTTGTTAATCTACCTTGACAGCAAAAGAGGTAAACGAAAGATAGATAAACATGAAACCCAGAAGTCGGCAGTTAAACGAGCAGTAATAACACATGGGCAGTACCAGATCCATGCATTACGTGTCGTATATGCACTCAATGTGTCTTAATGTCGTCCGGTGAGTGGATTCTTACACTACAGGCAAGCGCACTTGCGCCTGTGCCCCTAATGGCTTGGACACATCAATGCGTTTGATGACGAAGTGACCTCCTGCCAAAGTGCACACTAAACCTGGCAAATATCAGTGTGACAGGAATCTATGTAGGTGTTCCAGACGGTTTTACAGACTTGGAAACTGCTAAACCATCGACAGCTGACGGCTCTGCAGCCATTCTGTGTCCGCGATTGACACGGTGACGCCGGTTGCTCGGTGGCGAATCGACGTCTGGAACACCAAAAATTAGTATTTCCCAGAAGCAGACCGTTAAGAACGTATAACTGCAATAAGTATTCGCTGTTGTCTGATCCACGGGTATCATAAGCCGATCAGCCACACAACTCACGCACAGTACTTAGCCAGGCTGCTTGAGCGTATACGTCTGCAGCCAGTAATACAATGTCGATGCGCCGCGCGGCAAGCAGAAGATTGGTGAGGTGGTAGTAGAAAACCGTTATACATAATCAGTGTCTAAATTTCCGTAACCAACGAGAATAAAGGAAATCTTAACTAGCAATATCTATCTATCTGCTCATTTCTATCGTCTCAGATGTTATTCACTGCCTAAGCCATTTCATGTGATTCAAATGAAGCTGGCCGCCACTCCAAGAATAGTGAGACGTTCGTCACACTAGGGCCATCTACGAATGATGTGAATGGAAGGAATGGCTGAAAAGGACTTGATACATTCACGGGAAAATGCCCAATCGAAAGGTGTACTCAACAGCAAGTACGGCTCCTTCATTTAAGTGTTGAAGAGAACCCAAAAAAATAAATCCGTAGTTTTAACTTTCAGGTATGACCATCTGTGAAGTGTAGAGCAAAATAAAAGTTAACCTTCGCAGTAGTATGCAAAGAATTTACCTGGTTTCCTTCAATGTAAGAGACCCAAAAAACTGCTCACTCGCGTTCTGGTTTCGACTCAGTAATAAGATAATCGGGACAATAACAGCAATTTAGCTCATCAACCGTCGAAGAAAGCAGCGATATCACGCCATTTATTCGCTAAAAGGTTTGTCCATTGATTAGCGAACACCACGCCACAAACTATCTCCGGCTTGTGTCAAAAAATGATCATTGACACCTTAACCTCCATGTCATACGGCTCCATTATGCCCCCTGGAGCGGTGATCAAGCTTATGCACTGTATCGATCCGGAGGGTCACGCTAAGATTTCCGACCTACCAGGTACAACCATGTCAGACGGGCCAAAAAAGACCAATCATGCGAAAAGCAGTTATATTCATGGGGTTGTACATCACTCTGTCATTCACGTAGATGTGTTCATCTAATGGGACACGATGTTAGAGCATATCGAAGAACTAATCTCACAATGCCATACAGCTGCCTTCCAAATGAGGGAAAAGGGGGTTGGACGAGATAACCTTGAACGCAAAAAGCACTCCGAACGCCCGACAGTTGATCGCGATCGCCAGTGTATTATCCAATATGGTCGAAAAACTGTCCAGAGCATCCAAAAGCTTGATGTAGCCCGGAATACATTCATTGCTCACAGGAATGGCCAGAATCGGACATCAGTATGTTATTCACTGGGCCCTCAATTATTGACAAACAAGTAATGCACAAGCTGCTGAGTCCGGGTGAAATACCCAGAGGAAACCCTATCTACTGCTGTCTCGAGCACCAGACTTTTAAATCACAGACTCAGAGTGGAGAATCCTCAATCCCCTACCAAATTATGAAAAACCAGGAAGTATCAGAAGCTGTCATTTTCTCGACAGTGACATTAGTCAGCCGGTACCAATTTTCTATTCTATTTTACCACCTAGTGTTTATGCATTCCGTGTACCTTCAGACGGTGATTACTTTTTAATTCCAAAACAGTTGGCAAACACTGGATCATTCAATGGCCGCGCTTTCCGACAAGTAAGCAAGCTGCTTTGAAGAGTACTTTCTCAAGTTTGGAGCTTGATTTGTGCTGGCTCATAGGCGCAAATCGACAATTACGGAACCGTTATTCACTTAAATCCAGTTCTAGATTACTGCCGAACCAGGCGCTTCTCTATCGGAGGCATGTTTGGTGCCCGTGTAATGGTAAAAGACTGCTCTAACAGTGTACACACCACGGTCCTGATGTATCTCAAGTACCGCGTTTTGACGGAGGACAATAGTCGTCACACGGAGACTGCTATGTGCGCCTAAGTCAAGGACAAATTACATATCACAGACGACGTGGCGATTAGTTACAGAGGGCGCAACTTTTTTAAAGGCAGTCGTGCGTCTTGGAATAACCATCTCCACTCGGATCATTATGTTGTTCGTGCTCACCTTGTCCTGCCATTTTTTTAAAAGGATATACAGTCGACAATGCAAGCTAACTAACTGGAAGTTGAACAAAAAAAGTTCAAAGCTCTTACATGAGGAGGTGGTAACGAGCAAATTGTCCAGTTCAAGTTGAGTGAATAAACTTAACGATTACTGAGGACAGATCGTAGCATCTGTGAAAGCTCGTTACGAAGATGTGTGTTCCAAAACAGCAATGCAGTTGTGATATAAATGGATTTCCGTCACGTCGACAAAACTTATGAACAAGTGTCTCCCGGTCCCTCATACGTATGAATTTGGCAAAAAAAACGTAAGGTGTGAATGTAATCTGATTAAAAGCTTTGTGCAACGACCGTGGGCATCAATTGGTCAAACGAAGTACTTTTGGTTGAGAACAGCAGAACTGCATTTACCTTAAACCGTGGTTATATTGATTATCGGATCAAAGTAAGAGGGAGCATAAGTTAAAAAAAAATGGTTGCCTTAGCACCAACCAGTCGCGCCGATTTGAAAAGGTGGGCTAAACATTCTGAGGAACAATTCATTTGACTTCAACCAGATCACAGACAATGAAACCCGAATGGTCAGTTAGTGAATTCCAGACGGTCCCCCATCGGAAGCAAAAGTGGCCACGGAGCTCAGGTTATTGAGGCGTAACAAGGCCCCCTGGACCAGAACCCTTTACTCTTTCAATTTTCGAGGTTGGTGAAGAGATTATCAGATTATCTTAGCTTACTAAATCCAGGATAAGCCAAGCATTTGGAAAACAAGGAAGATTTCAATCAAATCGAAGACGCACTGACCATAGTGTTACCATACAACGGATCTTAAAACATCGGCGCTCTTATGAGCAGCCGACGGTCTTTAACTCGATTGCTCGTAACGTTCTCTGGACCTGTCTCCGTCGTAAGGCGACTCCAGAAGAAAACTTACATCTAGTAAGATCATTGTTTACTCACTCGTAAAGTAGGGCTAGAGCTTACATACAACCCTCTCGAGTGTTCACTTCCGGTGGTATTAATCAAGAATGCTCAAGTTCTGTTACGACCCCTGATAGAGAAAGACAAGAACAAAACACAAGACCACGAGCAGTATCTCTATCACGAACGAACGCAACGATATTGCCAAATTGCACGAAAACCAGAGCGCAAATATCGGAACCCAACTCTCGCAACTTAGATCCCCCAACAAGTAAGGAAAAAGACGGCCTTCAAACGAGCTTTATTTGCTGCCAGCCAGAAGGCAAAATACCGATTTACAACGTCTGTATTTATAGGTTTCGGGTGACCTTGCGCCTAGGCCACCCAACGGACCAATCAGAGGTGAGCGTAGCTTCTCGGACGTTCGAGAATTCTGGCGGGCGTTCAAATTCTCCAAAAATGGAAAATCCATTTTTCTCGGCAAATATGGCGAATTTTTGGGAAAAGTGCCTTTTCCCAACAAGTTCGTCATGGAATATATTCTAAGAGGTGCGTATAAGAGATACAATAAGTTTGGCGCTCAACTCTCCTGTTGCTAACTTGATAGACAAGAAGCACGAGGAATCCACTACCCTACCTTGCTCCTCTGCCAAAAACACGCAGACCCTGGTGAACAAAGTGAATGATCGGCCTGGGCTATACGGGATGTGATTCGCAACTTCCAAATGCGAAGTGCCGCTTCGAGACCAAAGTATTCCCAGTCCGTCGTTTTCTGAGGCGAACAGTCTGACTGGGATTGTGGAACGTCTAAGTTACTTGGGTGATCTCATCTCGTCAGCCTGTAATTCGTTCCGAACCATGGCCTGCTCGCAACCAAGAAACGATGCTTATCAATGGGAGGGCTTTTTCAGTTGTTTCTGCCGTCATAATATCACCTACCGATACCGATCTGAACAGCCGCTTCAGTCGGACCTTTCGACCGAACTTTTTGCACCGCTTCTCACTCTGGTTCATTTACTAAAGGTATCAAGTGGATATTTGATGCCTAACTCGAGTTTTTGAAGGCTTTTACTCGCTTCACCGCAAAAGTGAGAGGAACTTTCGCTGGAGGTAAGTGAGGGAAAAAGAGACGATCACTAATAGTCTCGAATCGCAGAGTGATGCGACGGTCTTTATCAGTTACAAGTTTGGTGATTCACTTTAACATGCAACCCACGATTACTAGTCTCAACACTGAAAACAAAACGTGTTCTGGAAAGCCACACAGATCCTACAATGCTTTTACGAAGTGGTACATCGCTATTTTCGTGCGCTCAACTCCGTTGTTACGCAAACGCAGAATAATCAAGTCCTTTTAACTAAACAGAGAACAGCATGAACAGGTGTTAACAGTAATAGTGAGAAAAATGGTAAATGAGATAAATCTGCCATGAATGAAAAGGAGGTAGATTTCATAAGGCAGAATCGAATGGAAAGCAGGTGTGATTACCCACATGCATACAATCAAATCGATAACATGCATGTACACCCAAATTCACATCCACCACATAAGCAAAAACGTAAACTGCAACAACATACACGCGAAACATAAACTTTGACGGCTAGGGGACCCAAAACAAGCTTGCCGTCCTTAGTGACCACCCGGTCAGTTGTTAAGAGGCTTCTCGAACATCTCGGGAGTGAAAGCTCACAAGTCATCCACTTGAAAAGCATTCTGGGTTGAGCAAACCAGAAAAGCAAAGGCGCGCCCCAGAGTAATCCATCCCGTGAGACCGAGTCCCCTTTGGTAAATATTCTCCGAAATATTTAAGAAGTTTCAGTTAAGGTGTTCAATCGTGGCCGTGATTTTCAAGGTTAGGATCATGTCGCCCATTACAATCTCATAAGAGATCAAGAAACATACTAGAGAGTAAAACTCTCGACCATTTTTAATGCCCGTTGTCACACAGATTGCGCGGTAGCAACTTTTGTAAGTGCACGTCTTTATGCCAATCACTTGAAAACTTCAGGACGACAAAAATTGACATTGCTGATCAGACGACTACAGTTGGTCACTCAATGACAGTAGGTGTGCACAAACCCCACCCGATAAGGACTCTGAAACCGGCTTTGTGTCACCGTACGCACAGAACAGGATGAAGGACGAAAATCGATCTCGAGAAAAAATATGTAACCACTTATGCACTACTGACGAGCTCT
>LOND01003917.1:3212-15776 GCA_014220965.1 Paragonimus kellicotti
AATTCCGTTGATTCCGGCCAGACTCAACCTATATGTATATACATACTTACTAGGGGTGGATGTTTAAAAACTGTAAGCCACGTATGTAACTACCGTGTAAACGGTCATGACCTTTCTTCAATGTCTTCAGCAAGTTATTTGATCGATCGTGGTCTGTTCCTTGATAAGTGCGCACTAAATACGATACCAGAGGTTCATGCACCAAAGCCTTCAGCAGTTGGTAGTGCAGAAGTTGTCGCCTGACGCTCATGAGTGGAGAGTGTTGCACAATGCTCAGATGGTGACAGTAGATGAATCGACATCTCCACCTGAACAAAAGTTATAGTTCGGCATCAGAACCATGCAACCAGTGATGATAGTGAAAAGAATAACTTACAGAGTTTACTCCAAAATTAATTGTTCTGCCATTTTGATCAATAGGATATCCAATTTTTATTAGCTATATTTCAATAATTACATTTCGTAAGTGGCCAGTAGTAGCGGTACGTACAATTTACAAACGTTTGTCTGTTAGATCAAAACCATCAACTCGTTGAATGCATCATCCACAACATCAACAACCTGGTCCAGATGCCAACCATCAGGTTTTCTAATAAAATCATGCTTTTACTAAGCCTGATGTTCGTCATATTCTCTTTCTATAACAGTTCTGACTAAATAACTATTTGAAGTTGACCTTATTGATAGCTTCGATAAGAGTGCTTGATATACTAAAAGTTCTTTGTACATGGACGCAAGTTCATAGGTTGTTAATGGAATGAGAATGATTTCCGCTTGTGTGTTTCTGTCTTTATGCTGGTCGACGGAAAATTGTGTTGGACGGTTTATAGGTGTAAAGAAAAGTGAATGGAACTAAATAAAAGGTAAATTCAATGAAGCTGCTGGCTGCAATCATTTCAGCAACGAACACTGAAACAACATTCAGTCAGACATGCGCAGTTGATGACCTGTGAGACTGAGCTAGTATAACGGTTAGGAAACTTGTAGTGCCGGTTGTCTCTCACGTACATACCGATCGAGTAGTAGTTTGAAACTCTCAACCGATTCAGCCGTGACCACAGAGTCGGGCAATGCGTTCCAATGTGAACAGATCCTAACTTGTGAAGCAGTTCTGTTTGCCTGTTCCATTACTCAGTTTCAGCGAGTGACCTCTTAAACGTTCATCATTATGTAGTGAGAGGAGATGTGCCAATGGATGATCCGCGTTGCGGAGTATCTTGTAAATAAAAATTAGGTCCCCTCACCGAGACGTCTGTGATTCCTTGAGAATTGACCTAATTCTGCCAGTCCTTCCGAGTAGGGATTTCTCCTGAGCCTATAATTCTCCTAGTGGCCTGTCTCTGAACATTTTAGTGAGTGCCAAATCTCTCTTAAGATAAGGACGACAAGACTGTATGTTCGTGTCCAATTGTAGGCGAATTATGGGGGCGAATACAACATGCAACACTTAAAGGGAGAAAGGTTCTATAAATTCTTCTTAGACGGTTCAGGGTTGTTTGTTCTTTTTAAGTCATGGTGTCACCATTTATAGATAAGTTCAAACTGTCTGCCACTATGGTCCCTAGGTCTCTCTAGCATGCTGACACAAGCAGCTTTGTGTCACCGAAGTAATAGGTCAGTAAAATTTTCATTGTAAACGCGCAGGACTTTGCACATGTTGATGTTGAACGGCAAGCTATTCCCTATGGACCATTGACTTAGAAAATTCCAATCTTCTTGTAAGGTCACCATATCGTATGGGTACTCCAGAACCCGCCAGAGCTTCGTGTCTTCGGCGTACAGCAGCATCGGCGATTTTACTATATTGGGTAGTTCACGAATGAGAAGAATGAGTAACAGGGGTGCCAAGATTGGTCCTTATGGGACGCCCCGGTTGGCTGGAAACCACCCTGACGGCTTTATATTCACCTTGATACTGAACTTACGTTCATTCAGATACTCCTCTAGCCAAGTTAGTGAACTCTCATCGAGGCCTCAACTATTCAGTTTTTCAGGAATGATTATCCTTGTCGAAGGCTTTAGAAAAGTCAAGATAAACCAGGTTTAAAGCCATTACCGCGTCTGTAACCTTCCTTCAAACATCAAGAGCAATCAACAGATGCACGATTTCCGAGTATCCCTTACGAAGGCCATGTTGCTCCTTAATAATGATTTGGAGGTCTCCAACCTGAGCTCAAAGGCAGTGATCTGATAAGCTCTCCATTACTTTAGAAATCACTGAAAACAGCGTTATTGGTAGATGGTTTGCTGAGTCTTCTCTGCACCTTTCTTTGGAGACAGGTGTGATATTATCCTGTTATGCTTACATTACTACCCTTTTCCATCGTGCCACTAGCTGGTTTAGTGACAATCCGATGATGTGGAAGACAACAGTCAACCTGCAGTTTGCGAGCACACGAGTCGTTTACCGTAAACAGTACTTGTTATGGTTGGAATGTGTAAAAACATTCAACTCGTATATGACACATAATATGCCGAAAGACGGCAAATTTGTTGTGATGTATAAGCTAGACTTTTAGTCTACTAGACTATCAACTGTTTTGTCAGACGTTTCACAGATTAGCTTTTAGGATTGCACAGCCACCTTAAGGAAGAGCGTTAAGATCAGCGTCGGAAAACAAATTTTATTTTCGAGTCAACCAGTTGGTTAGATTTTCATGGTCCGCTCCCGACTGCATCTTGTGGTCAGCAGTAGTTTGCTTCAAATTTGACCGGTTAACCGTCAATACATGTACGTACAATCAGTCAGGATTCACGGCTATACGCAATCTATCGGGATGGCTGCAAACTTATTGATTCGGGGCAGAAGAAGACAGAATATTGAAGGTTTACTCGAATGAAACTGGTTCTGTGCATATATAAGTGATGGTTAGCAAATTATATACCTTACAACCAAGTGAACTTTCAGTACGGGAATTAACGTCAGCATTTATCAGTCAATGGTGCGGTGGCGTAAACAGTTCAATAAGGCGGTACGGAATAAACAAAAGGGGAGAGTTCAAACAAAGTTTCGTGGTACTAATTCAGAGTATGTTACGTGTAACAATGTGAGAAACATTTGGCCAGTGTTTAATGTATTCAACAAATAGGGATATTTTTGAAGGGCGTACAGTGTGATAGTTCGACCAATGGAGTGTGGGTATCGGAGCAGTTGGGAATGCCTTTGTGCAGACGGTCTGCCGTGGTCGTGTGCCGGGGCAGTAAGGCCGCCCGACCGGTGTGAAAGTTCGGTGGTTCAACCCTCCCGGGAGACGCTTCGCTATCACGCTTTCAATTTTCACTTGTACGAATCCGAACATAAATTCCGTTGATTCCGGCCAGACTCAACCTATATGTATATACATACTTACTAGGGGTGGATGTTTAAAAACTGTAAGCCACGTATGTAACTACCGTGTAAACGGTCATGACCTTTCTTCAATGTCTTCAGCAAGTTATTTGATCGATCGTGGTCTGTTCCTTGATAAGTGCGCACTAAATACGATACCAGAGGTTCATGCACCAAAGCCTTCAGCAGTTGGTAGTGCAGAAGTTGTCGCCTGACGCTCATGAGTGGAGAGTGTTGCACAATGCTCAGATGGTGACAGTAGATGAATCGACATCTCCACCTGAACAAAAGTTATAGTTCGGCATCAGAACCATGCAACCAGTGATGATAGTGAAAAGAATAACTTACAATACGAACAAGCCATCGCATCAACAAACTGTCGTTTGGGTTTATATCGCACGTGTTAATATTAATTATTTGTTTTAGCCATACGGCCGATATCTGTTATGCCCAACGCAGCGCCTTGTTTGACGACCAGTTAACAAATCAAGGTGATTTTCCCACTTTTTAAACAATCACAATTTTTGAAGGTAGTCCGACTGTTCAAGTTCAGGTTTTAGTGTTTCTGAGGATACTTCTAAGCGTCAGTTACCAGCATTTTAGAAATCAGCATTGCATGAGAGAAAAAACTACTTGTCTGTCATTAGAAATTAATGTCAAAGTAGTATAGGATATCCAACAAGATAGAATCACACATCTCGCCCTCTTTGGTACATACCATACCGAGAGGTTGATGTACTAAACAAAATAATGCAGGGTATTGCTGACGGTTGTTGACATGTGAAGCTATGTTTGAATCCATCGATTCTGTTGCTCACCTTTCAACGTCTGCCGAACGTAGATCCAAATCATCATTAGGAACAATTGGGCACTTTGCGAACTGAACTTAGTAGTTCACTGCCTAATTAATTTATGTTCAGTTCAATACACTGCTAACACAATCGTGTTGAACTTAGCACATTTTCTTTCCCTACTATCACAAACGGTAATAAGGTTATTCACGATGTACTGTTTCTTTAAATTATGAAATACACTGTACCTATCCGCGATTTCACTGGAACACATTTTAACAAAACAACTCTAAAGCGTGTTTAGCGTGTTAGCGATGTATCTGTTATACACTTGCAATATTGTGATTAATAACACAAACGGAATGCTTATAATCAGTTGAGCAAAAGTATGTCTGGCTCGATAAATTTAAATATACTTATGATCCAATAAGTTAATGCCTACAAAAGCCACCGTTTCCAACTGAATTCATATTGTTCTCAGAAAACTAGCTTTTAGGCTACCATGTGGATATTCTTCAATCAGTTGATTCGAAGCAAACGGTGAAAAGCCGAATCCCATAATTCATGGATGAGTCCTGGGGGCGTTTCTTTTAGAGGAAATCAGTGTGTTTCCCAACGAATCTTCAGTAGCCAAAATGCTAGTTATGGGCTCGGCTTACTTGTCAGATCATTCCTGACGTTTCATTTTGAATGCTTGGCGCTACTGTTTAGTTTGGGCAAAATACTCTAGTTTGACACATATACCTGGTGAATAATATCACCTTATAGAGAAGATGCAACAAAAGCTGATGTATCAGTTCATCATGTTCCTGACTTTGACGTATTCAGCCGGGCTGGTCACTCTGGAACAAACGTTTTGTGTTACCGATACGCCAGAGGTGGTGTAATTTTACCCTATGGGATGCCCAAATCTCTAGACCCATCACTGAGAAATTTGCCCTGTGTTAGCCTACAGAATAATTCACTTAAGCCACAACGTGAATTTCTGACAACTCTAATTTCAAATCCTAGTACGTACAAGTTAGTACATCATGTCAGAGTCCGTCGTGACAGCGTCGTCGCTTGAAAAAATCCTATAAAGCCTGATATGCAAGTTTAAGACAGAGAACCAGGTCTTTGGATAGCTTGGTCGTCAGAATCATTCCGGTGAAACGAAACAACGTTCAACCTTTAACCGTTTCCTCTCCTTGATCGTTGTGTGCATCGTGGTGAATGTGTTTAGTATACGAGTGATAGGTTGCTTTTTGTCGGCCATTCTTTTGCTATACTTTACCGTCTTTCTGCTGCTTATTATTGCAGTAGTTGAAGTTCTGGGTCAACTCAAATGAAATCCTTTTACTTTTCCCTCACCTTCACTGATCTTAAACCTTTCAGCACAGGTTCACATATTTATAAGATCCACTTCCTTTAATCTGCAGCCTGCTTAAGAATCCCATGAATACCGCAGAATTCAGATACGGAGTAAGTTTGTGGTTATTTCCTCAACGACATTACAACCACTTGGAGGAAGTATGTCTGATTGTAATAGACTTAAATCATTCCTGGTAAGTATATTTACTTTTCATAAGTGGTAGTTGAAATTAACATGCAAGGACAAACAGGCCCATTCTTCTTTGGCAGTATATATCTTGTCTAGATAGCAGGAAATAAGTTACAACTAAAAATTGGGCTCCACAGACGTGGTGACTAATTGTGGGAAAGTCAAACAGTTTTCATATATGGTAACCAGTGGCGACCAGTGACCACATTCACCTAGCCCTTCAGTAACACGATTTTGACTGAAGCGATGGCTACGTGAGAAAAAAGAGTTGTACTCAGCTGGGCACACACGTCCACCTGTCTGCCAAATGACCCACACAAAATGACAACCGTTGTTATACCACTATATGAATCTAACCAGCCCGTTTTATAAAACAAATATATTTGTCGAATGTTGATAGGATGGTAGAATTTTACTCTAACAAACCACAATTGATATACATCGTATGATTTAAGATGCAAATTAACGTAAACCAGAATCTCATATGCAACCCCCTTTTTCATGATTTCAGCGGAAGATGAATCCAACAGTGAGACCAAAAGGTCTGCCAACTGAACGCATTCCAAACTTCCAGCATTCAACCCAAAATTTGACTACGATGGACACAAACACCAAAGTGACCAATTCACTATTAACCTCGGTGAACCCCACCCCAGTACCTTGTGGTCAGTGCAGCACCGTACAATCCTCCGTCGTTTCTACTCCTGCTGTGCATCATCTGGCGCAGCTGGCTCCTTCTGGCCATGTGGTGGTTGCTGTTACCAAACCAACACACACACTGGTACATGCTCCCGGTCTGCCAGCTTTGATAGATCAGCTGTCCCAGCGAGGTGTGTTACCAGCGTCGAATGTTATTGCTACGTCAAACCTTCGTGAAGTACAAACTTTACCGCGATCGATGGAGCACTCTTTACATCACGCACTGGGTTCTAGATATCGACCGATTTTGTTGGCAAACAGTCAAACGGCCCTAGCTCGGCTCCCCTCTGGACAACAACATTCAGGTCCAACGTATCAGATGATTGCCTATCCGTCTAATCCTACCAACATCACGACTTTGAAACCAACACATAAACCCTTGTCCACTGCCGTTTCCGCAGGCTCCACAGGACTGGTTATCACTGGGATGGTAGCTCCAGAGTCTAACGCTAGTGATACGACGAATGCAGCTCGCATTGCTCACCTGCTCTCTCCGACCGGTGTCTCAAACGTGAATGCACCCCTAGTGGTCTACTATCCGCAACATGGTTCAAACGCAACAGGTACTTGATGCACCAAAGTATCTCATGAAATTCATAGGCAAGCAAGACGAAGCTCCTCAACTTGTGAAATTGAAAGGTTCAAAGCTGGTTTAAGCAATCAGTGTTTGATGATATTCACGGGGGAATTGTAAGAAAAACAATTTTAGGCATACTCGTAAGCAATTCTATACTTTATATTAAATGCTGACGTTATCAACATCCGCAAGTCACCAACAGACAATGAACCCGGTGTCATATGGTTTGGCCTTGTTGAGACACATGGTTTGCAACCGTTTTATGCAGCATACTGATTAAGATAGACAACTGTAGGACAAACTAGTCAATGTATACTTTGCACATATCTACAGTCAAGTTTGGTCAACCTAAAGGCCAGCAAATGATCAAAACTGCAGTTTATATGTCCCCACGTTTTCACGCCTGACATTACGAACAAATTTTGAGCGAATTACGAAAGAATAACGTTGAGCCTGTTGCTCCGAATACCTGCCGAAGGTGCGTCTTGAGTTCGTTCTTCCTCTAAAATTACAGTGAGAATAGTGAGTTTATCACAGGTTGATCACAAATGGAATGTTGATTGTGTTGATAAGATTTTGTGATTAATTGAATCCATGTCGGAAAATGATAAACGATCCAATTGTTGTTCAATATGAGGCAGATATGAAGCGCTGAGTTTATTACGAAACCCTTCACCAGGACTGCAACTTTTGCTGTGTTCTTCTAAACCTAAGTGAAGCTCTTCATTGATTGATCATACTCAGTCCACCCAAGCCTTAGAATTACGTCGACTAGATAGCTGAAACATTTCTCAATGTTTTACTATTTACTACATACAAATACTTATGTCCTTTTTCTTCTGAACGTTCAAAAAGGTTATTGGATGCGCTGAACTTAATCTGTTGCAGGGATATCTCAGTTTCAGATGAAACCCAATTGCGAGAAATCTGGGCTTCCGCTGGATTCGAACCCGCAACACTTCTGTGCTGTGTCAGGGCTTCTTCCTTCAATGAACACTGAACTGGGTACTCATGGTTCTAAGACAGTTTTTCAGCGAAATCTACACACAACCAGTAGACTGTTAAATCACGTAGAAATGCTTTTTAAGTAATTCATCTACGCATTCACTTAAATTTGTTAATGAAGCAGTTACGGTTTGATGGTTAACTGCAAAGTTTTGAACACAATTTAGATGAACACCATACCTGACAATGGGGAGTTTGAAATCTGAATGCTCTTTTTCATAAGCTGATTGGTTGGCTTAGTTCACAAGTCCATTACTCAGTTATGCCAAACCACGATAGTAGTCGTGAATAAGACAGTAATGTGAAATTGTTTTTGTGAGCATCAGACAAAGCATTAGGCGAGTAAATTTCTGACTAAAAGGCCAAATTGAAGTGTTGCAGCCAACATGATAGCTGTCACGGTGAGATTGTGCACAGCGCTCAGCTTGATCGGGATATCAACACAGTGCAGTGCCCAACATCACAAGAAATGGCCATATCAGTTAAATGTGGTCCAGATGACGATTATTCGTGCTTGCACACAAATTGTGTGGCAACCGCATTGGCACGTATCATTAGTGACCATAACTGAGGACATTCCTGTAACCAAGATTTCTCATATATTCAAGCATTAAGAGTAACCCAATCTTCTTAAACTATCTCACTCTCAACCGAATAGTAAGTGTTAATTCCTGTGACAGCTCCAGTCACTGAGTTAAAATTGGATGACTAAGCTTATAACTGTGATTGAACTAGTTGCAGTGAACGACAGCAACCAGTCGTAATTACCCCCTGCTTCATGTTACCTCTTGCTAACTAGTATTTCCCGAAAGAAACTTGGTCTTCAGCGACTGTGGTCAGACTAGTATGACTTTGGGATTAGCAGTGATCGTTTGGAACCAACGGGTTCTGGTTGTGAGTTCGAATAGAGCTCTGAAGGGCAGATGTTACACGACTGATTCCCAAGCGGATTTCGCTGTATCTCTACTAGCGTTTACAGAAGAATGTCGCTAGTAAGTAACACCACAGAGATTATACGTCACTGATTCTTTGAGTATCATTCGGTGTCGCAACGTGTGACTAAACAAAACAGCCATTTTTCTAGTTCTGTTTTCGAGTGAAAACAAATATTTTTTGTGCAAGCAACGGCAGTTGTAACTAGATACGACTACCGCAGTTTGTGCGTACAGAAGGGATTGTCTGTAAATTGATGCCGTGGTTATGAAAACCGATAATCTTCTAAAGTTCGACAACTCCGTAATTTCGCTTTAGAGTTTTGACTTTAGTGTGACTGAACAGTCTACAGAGAACATCATCACATACGCAATAAAATTTGCTAGTTCATAAAGGGTGTAGTCGTCTACACGTCCGATCTATTTAATGTGTTCATTTCGTACAAGATGCATAGATAAATGCTCATGAAGCAGAGAGTCTTTTTCAGAGATAAATTTTGTCCGTATATTATTAATTACACTGATAGGTACTGTCGGCAAGTATGCTTGAAAAAGAAAAAAATAATTTTTCTTATTTATGAAGTAAATGCCAAATATCTGTGTAATCGGGGATAAGACAAACAGCTCCATAGTGCAATTACAATCACTGATGCAACCTCACGTTATCTTTCACATTACACCGAATTTCAGCTGGAAAACCTGGTCTCACTTCTTCAGACGATCACGCAGCCCATCAACCCACTGTTTATTATGCTGTGGCCACCAGTGACCTTCTACGACAGCTTCAGGGTCAGCAAACAAGCCAAATGGATGCACAACAACGACAGCAATTGGTCCAGACTCCAACCGCTTTAGTCTTGTTACAGCCGCAAACATCACCAGTTCCAGTAAGCCTCGGTAATAACTTGAAACCTCTGGTAACATCAGCACAAAACTCGACAAACTTGGTGACTGCCACTGAGACATCTACATTACCGAGGCAAAATCGAAGTGAAGGCACTCACACTCCAGGACTGATTTGCACATGTCCTCCAGGAGTGCATCAGGGTGAGTTTGTTCACGTCATCATTCCTAAAGAACAAAGTTTCATGTATTTTTGTGCAAAAAATCGGCCTTCTGCAGCAAAACATTGCAAGGATTACTGTCCAGTGCGACTTCCCATAAGAGGCAGACAAAATTCTATGCAGAAACTATAATACATGACAACTCTGGAAAAATTCTGACATCTGTTCTTCCAATTCTTAATGCATCGTATCTTGCATAGGTTTGCTACTGTTTTGTAGGTACCTTTGAGCTGCTAGCATTTTTGTAGAACTCAGGGATCAGAGTCACAATTTCGGTCATCATCACGTTCAAATAATAGGAAGAGTAGTCATCCCTAACGTAGGTGCACAGTTGTGACTTACATGCACTACAGACTTAAAACAGTTAATATCTAACTCATAAGTTGATTTCCATGGCCTTAGTTTAATTCTCAGTTGATGTCACAATAACTTTTAGCTAATGCGAATGGCGACGTGAAGTCACTACTGCTTACGTAGCCTGGACATTAGGGAGATAGAATAAAACTGATGACCATAATGTTTAGGCAACGGCACATTGACCTAGGTTTGCGGCTGCCTCGTGCCATTAGACTTTTGCAAAATTATGTATAATTACCTGCAACACTGATGGTTAGATGAACTCAAGCTGAACAGTAAATATGAATGTTTAAAGAAAATGCTTAATCAAATTTTTGCCCAAACACGATAAAATAATAGCAAAATACCTTAATCGAAGTAAGTTACCGTTGTGATATACCACGCTAGGGATAATCGTAGTCGAGAAAGTTGTAGGCAAAGTATATATGAGTAAGTTGATTGAATTTGGCGCTCCACAAAAGAGATTGATTTGAGAGTTTTACTACACATTTTGTAGCTTGCCCCTACAAGACTTTTTTTCAGCCATAACCAAATGACTGGGTAGGATAGATTCACCGTTATAAACAAAGAGTGACGGGAAAAACATGATGATTTACTTCTCTTAGTAATATTGCACTGCCAGCAATAACACGGTGCAACTGATATAACAGACCCTGGAGTTAATTGTGCACTATACTTCTAGCGTAACCTATACGTTGCCCGATAAACAAACCAAAATGTGTTTGAATCTCCTGCCTAACAAAAATGACACGTTTAAATTGCTCCTGATCATAAACATATTCGTGAATGACATCTACCTGGTGAGTTCTTTCTGATGAGTTTATCGGCAGTTTAATTTACGACCGGACTCTGGCTTAGAAACCTCAGAAGTTGAGATTGTCAACCTATGATTAACAAAAGTGACATCAGATTTGCAGGTTAGTTGTGTTAAGTCTCACCACTTGGATGTTTGGTTCTTGTTCGTTGAATAACACGTGCGTCCACAACATTTAACTGTCCGCCTTTCTTGTGTGATCGATTCTGACGGACAGATTCTCGTCAAGCTGACAGATTGAAACATCTCAGTGGAAACAATGTCCAGAAACTGGAACCACAAGTGGGAACAGTTCTGTTAGATAGTGTCGTTCAGTACGTTATCAACGCTTGTGCGTAGTAGTGGTTTTTCAGTTAGTGGATCATGAAAGCTTCCCAAACGAGGAGGTTAGTTAATTTCTCTAGCTGACGACTTTCTTACCAGGGATATGTTGCGACCAACTCTTGATCAGTGCTTTTGTTAACGGCTCTCTATCGTGACAAAACTATCTCACAAACGAGCTACTATCTTTGTGCTTCACGCACGCTAGATGAGGCGATAACAGTGGGACAGATCGTACGCTTCCAGTGAACATTAGCTATGAGCACCCTCTAGTTTTGCCATCAGGCATTTTGTAGTTATTCGGAATGCTCACCAAGTGGTCAGAGTTAACGTTGATTCCGTTCCGAGGAATACAGTTTCAAGCCAGATTGTTATTTTAGTGTACCTGATAACACAAAAGCCAGGACTACCTGTGTGAATACCAGCTGTAAGTCATTCTCTTGTTTTGTCTGCCCCACTGCAATACATAACTAGCTTCGAGTGAACAATTGTGGTTGTGATAAAACTTAAATGTTATGTATCGTTCATTTGTCCTAGTAACTCAAAACCAGGATAACTTGTACGACTTATTGATTAATTATGTAGAAACTCGACAGCGCCCCGTTTTTTCAGGTCACCAAACGGTGGTCTAATTGCTTAACAATAGGCACAGCTATTTCAATCACATTCGGTTATTTAATCTCTGGGGTTATGAGTTCCTCGGACGGCTTTATTACTATGGTGTTAATCCGGTTCAGTGATTCCCCATCGGCTTCGTTTACACACGTAAACAAGATCCACAAACATATGTCGGCTTTTCAGCCCATAAAACGTACTGCCCAAATACATACATCTCTTCCCATGAGAAACGTGAGGTTAAAGTTATCGATGATATCAATATAAAAACATTTCCACGGTGTTTAGCTCGTATTGAGGACAATTCACTCGATACTCATAGGTTTCCACCCACAGGCTGATTGGTATGTTTAAAAGGATCTTTTGCTTTTGACTGAACCTTAATCTCTTTTAAACTGGATCGCTTATTAAGAACGACTGCATATTATGAGTCAGTAAAGTCTGTTGTTAATTTTTATATTTCTAGTATTGTCAATATTCATATAGCGTTACTATTACTATTAAATGTAGTTTTCTTTTTA
>LOND01003917.1:18022-32551 GCA_014220965.1 Paragonimus kellicotti
TATCCCATACATCATCAGCCCCAAGATTGTCAACAACTGCCAACAAATAAATCGGATACGAATGACCGGCAAACAGTTAATGAACAGAAGTCTGCTGAAAAATCTCAGATGCGACAATTTGAAAACGGTGGCTCACTCAGGTAGTTCTGTACTCAGTCAGATACTTTCTGGTTATTGCAGTAAATTATTCGTCAAACACGGTTGATGGCTTAGTACTGTTATAAACGCAAAAACAAGTGCTAGCGTCATCGATAAAAGTACAGTTTCTGTAGAAAGAAGCTACATTAAACTTACGCCGATTTAGCTCATTATCATCCGCTTTCAACAGCACACAGTCATTATACTCACTGAGATATTCTGTACAGCAAGGACGTTTGTTTCTGGCTACAACCACGCATATCCTGTTTTCGGAATAATGCAGTTTGTCAGTAACGCCGACCAAAATTCATCAGCCTGCTTATGTTGTATACCACAATAAGACTGACTAAAGTGGGCTAGAATTGGAACAATAACACGGTCTGCTCAACTCTGTTTACGTGTGAATGATAAGGTAGGAAGGAAACAATCAATATCAACATGATTGACTATTAACAAGCCATCAGCTGGATAGTTTAATTCCAGAAACTGTGTTTAGTAAAAGTTTAGTAAAGCTTAGTAACTTGTAATTGTTATCGTCGACGAAACTACACTGTTCAAACAAAAACATCAACTTTACATTTAGAGTTATTTTGACGTATAAAGGTCTTTTTGAGAGTGTTAAATGTGAAAGTCAAAATCCAGAATAGCCAGATTTCGCGTTTGTACTGTAGCCACATTATCATCGAACAAGATGGTATCGTGGGTGCGCTCAATTAGTTCGAACATTGTTGTTGTTGCACATTACTATGGGTGTTCAGCGGAACGTCATTTAAACCTGAACATCTAAGCAGTAGCCGGTGTCATTTTAATGTTAGTCGGTTAAAATATGGCTTACGGCAAGCAGATTTTCATTAAATTATATGGTGTAACTCTCGAATGGACATAGAAACCATCTATGATGAAATGACTTGAAAATAATGTTCTCAAGAAAAGTTCTTGTTGACACCTGACACTTTGCCTAGTTGGGGAAAGTATACTAGTGAAAAGCCTAGGGATCTGGTTTCTGACCGATGTACCCATCACGTAGACAGACGTATTTAAAAAAGGACGTGCAGAGTTCAATTTGCCAAAGTGATTCTTGAAATGTATATTGTCATGTGACAATAATGTTACCCGGCAGAAGATTCCATTCAATAGACTGTGATTGACTGCTGTACTATTGTCGTCATTGTTAACGAAGTACATCGGTGTCCGTATATGTACAAATCTGCTATAGTATCGGCATCTAGTAAAATTACGTTCAGTGAATGCTACTCATAGTTACTTGCTCTAGTCTGTCATAGTTAGTCTCATCTGCAACTCATTGTTAGCTGCAACGCCTTTCGTGTCCCCTGTGACTTTTCACAATTCCTGCTACATGATTAAAAGACCGCTTCCCATTCCTCAGTTCCTCTCTTTTGCTACCCACAGTGACATTTTGCAAGCGTGTGCTATTTCGTATGTGATCTACCTACCAGATAAACATCCGCATTTTTGAAAAGCTGTAATGGCATTTAATGTTTATTCAGTTTCGCCTTCCTGATCAAACCATGAAATCATGAGAAATGCAAATGTGAATGCTTCTGTCATACCTTCGAACTGTTAACGCACACTTACGATGTTGACAAGCAAAGACCTGAAAAACACCAAATAAACTTTCGTAGATAGACAGCTGTGTAGTAAAGATTATCTGGTCTTATGAATCGCTGTGTAACCTCTTTGTAGAGTACTGTTAATCACAAACTCCGGTTTTCATTTTACATCTTCTGTTGTAAAGGACTTGTCCAACGAAAATAGTAGAAAACGACTCGGAGAAAGTGATCACTGTATGCTGTCCCACAAAGTTTTCAAATAATCTTGATCACCCCGTGACCAGTGAAGAAAAAGCTGAGAAGGAGGCTCACGTAAACTACCTTGTAACACTGTTCCATGCATTGAAAGCATCCGGAGTGCAGTCCGAATCATTTCTTGCTGCTTTCAAACGTACAGAATTACCATTGCCTCAGCCGCATGGTGCACGTCAAACACCTAGTAAGCATAAGATTACTTTTATTTTCACATTCTTAAATCTGATGCGTCACAAAAGGTTATCTTCGAAAACCTCTACAACAAGTTCCTGGATGCCTTTTTATGTTTTATCGTTGTACAAGTCTGTTCACCATTAAAATGTCGAGTATGCCGCAGATTATATTGGAAGCAAGTCTTTCATCTCTGGCCTTTAAAGAATATGGCTTCAACAAAAAAACTCCACTACAAGCTTCACCCAATTACAGCAATAAGACAATATGCCCTGACAACCGTTGAAACGGTGAGTCTTTCAAAAATCGATTCATGTTAAAGCCGTTTGTGCAATGAGTCACACTGGAAACTAATTATGACTAAAACAGAACCAATTATTGAGAACGCATGAAAAAAATATCATTAAGCATTTCTCTTGTGGAATATATAATCCAGGTGTATTCAACACATGAGTAATCTGCAATCTTTGACAAAGTTTTCCTAGAGATAATCTCTGCTTGTAATTGAGGATTATGTTAAATTTCTTCTCGTTTTAACCTTTACAGGTCAACGATTAACAACTTTACGGAGGAAGACACGATGTTTTCTAACATAGGTTTAATATAATCACGTAAAATTGTCATGTGTAGTCAAACTGGTTTTGGTACAAACTGATTCTTATCTGAATTGCATGGTTCTTCTGGTTGCATTTACCCCAATAAACTGTACACGAGAACAAACGTTGCATGCTCTGAGTAGAACAAATGCGATAATCATATGGAATGGTCTTAAGCTCTACCCTGTCACTAAGTTACCTGAGTTGGAGAAGTTTGTATGTTAGAAGTAAATTATCACGCAAAAACTTGCATACGGATTAACTGCAGTTTCATTCAGAGTATCAAATGTAGTAACACCACTAACGTTTTGATATGGTATTGCTTCAAAATGTATGGTAAGATCGGTAGGCATAAAATAATAACGGGGAACTAGTGTGGTAAAGGTGAGCGGTCGCATTATACTAGGTATAATACTAAGTAGTGGGACAGGGGCATGCGTTTGAATATTGAATTACCTATCCTTGAGGTGTATTTTGGTATGAAATAGTGTTTTCCATACATGAACTGGGCATTGACAACCATGATGTCATTGGATAAGCGTTATATGCAAATAAGTGTTTGTTTGTTGCGATTTTGGAGCCTATACCTTATTTGTTGAGTTTCTAGATAGACGGCCCTTGCGCCATCTGCGTTCTCGGCTCACAACACTAGTACTCTGTATAGAGCATTGCCACCGAATGGGGATTGGTTTCTGTTCAGTACATCCCGGTGCACTTATCCTGACAGCCCTATACAAGTTAGCTGTTAACACGTGTGGAACAGATCTCGACACAATCACTTAAACTGATATCAGTCTTTCTGTAAACCATGCTTCCATGGCTAGAACTGAATACCCTATAACTTTCTCCCTCAGATTCGTTTCACGACGTTCACGTCATTCGTTCGCCCACGTTTTCGGATAATCATTAAAACTGCTTCACCTTATCTGACGGTGGATGTGGCTTTCAGTTACAATGTCAAAAGATAGCAACACGAAATTTGAATATATTCAGTTCGTTGTTGTTACGGTTGTTTACCGGAGGCTAATTTTCTGTCCTAATCTATACAATACTTTTCTAGCAATTCCATGGATCACAAATTGTCTTATATAAACTCTCATTTCTTTCGGAGTGAACGGGACGCCTTGATTGTCCTTTTCACAAACTTTGAGCATAAACCACTAAATTCATCAGAATTACAGTGTTAAGAGAGAGAGAGAGCAGCTGTCGATTTGCTGCAACAGTCCAAACGATTTTTTCCCGAAGAAAGTCATGTGATTTCAGAACTGGTATTGAGATCACGTGTGACACTGGTTACGGTTACCAAACCTGCACGTCCGGTGCAACGGTTGATCACGTGTTTGAATGAATTTAGGGTTATGTTTAGTTCAGTTGGTTTGGATTACCACAGTGCATGTTGATCCCTATTAAGGATGTGATTCGCTACTGAAAAGATTTTTTTCTCTCCAGAAATATGACAGAAGTTGGTCACCAATCCCATGACTGAGTTGAGGGGTGTTAAGGAATGATCAGCGGCTATAATTCCTGAAGTTCAATTTTATCGATTTCGTATCTTGAAAGTGAATAAGTAAACTTTCGGCGGAATTCATCTCTACGAAATGTTCTAATTTCTTCCATTTCTATCCATATGATTTACAGGTCATCAATCAAAGCAATTGCTCTCAACAAACATGAATAGATTGGAAGAATGCCGTCGGTCAGTTGTTAGTTTGCGTCAACTACATAAACATTTCAAACAAAAAATTTCAGAAGATTTGAGGTACTGCCAGGAAAATATTGTAGTAAGTGATCTTTGATATTTTTATGAGTTTTAGAGGAATGCGTGTGAAACTACAGTCTACGATATCTCAAAATAATTTCAGAATTATTGTCTTCATCGTGGATAAGTTGGTTGGAAACGGAAAGGATGGCTTGAATGGTACCAATCTATAGTAGTGAATTTTCAGTGGATCTGGTGGTGTCAAGCATTACTACGTTTGACATAAACTATCACAGTCGGCTGTGGACAATATTAGTAGTATAACTAATTGGGAAATTTACAACTGCCCTCCGTCCGAACCTGTGTAGGTCTAATCGTTAAAACATAATAAAGTTGTAAATAATCAACTACCGCAATGATTCTGGTGACACGTTGGTGCCTGGCGTGGAAACTCTCTTACAATATAGATGAAAAAACAAAAAATGATTTGCCGATCAAATACATCAACTGTTAGCCTTACAGTCAGGAAATTAGTGAACCATCGTGAAAAACCACAGAGGTACTGTTATTTTCATTGTCTCCAAAGTGCTACTGGTTTTGACTTATGATGAGTCTAAGCGCTGAATCCAGCAAATAAGGTAGAATCATGCATTCTTCACGTACATTGCCTCGAAATCATTGATGGTACTTTTTCCTTTGTGCAAATATAAAATTCTACAATCGACTACATATAGCAACAGTTCTGCGATTAAAGGCTACTTCGATTCAGTTTTTCTCGAAACTTTCCGCAGAGTTATTTACAAAATGAGATTTCTGGTGTACAGTTCAAATAATACGTAGTATTTTTTTTCACTCACTGCTTGTTTTCACATATATTGGAAGTATTTTATTTACAGTAATACTTTGAGTGAGTCTGTGGACTTCATTCTCTAATTAATTATGTTACATGTCATATTTTGAAACGGGTTCTGGTATACACCAAACACGTAAGGTTAATGCGTTTTCGGAGTCATCAACTGATCACAACTGTGGATGTTGAAGGATATAACTTTGCTTTCTGCTACTGAAGAAAACTTGTAATCCACGATAGAACATCTGAATGTTAAAATTTGTGTGTATGGATATACAGTTCAATTTCAACTTCTAAGCTGTCTCTTCCAGAAGTGGTTAGTTTTGACCACGTTGTATTGTCACAAAGCGTCCCGCAAGATGACAGTTCTACCCGCGTGCGTATTAATATCAATTCCGCCAGTAGTGCTGCTGGCAAGATGTTCTTGAAGACCCGAAATGTACGCAGTGCATTTTTTAACTGCTACCACATACTATAAAGACGACAGGTTGTCTATTGAAGGAGAAGTGCGCAACTTACATGTGGTGCAGCCTACTCTGTCCTCAACATGTCGGGCTGATCTGGATCCATAATGTACAGGACTTATCGGGGTTTCACGATTTTTACTCACTCACTCAACAAATTGTTGTGAGTATCCCTACTGTCCGTCAAATTTTGTGTAGTTTTGGAAAACCCTAATTTCACGGCGGATGACCGAGGCATTAAAGTTACAGAGTCTAAGCAGAGAATATCCTGTGCTGATGAGACATCTACCGCACAGCGCCTGCATATCTCAGCTGCCAGCAGTTTGAGAAACTTGAAAACCTGTTAGATTTTTAATCGTTCGAAAGTCGGTCACAGTTGTGGTTATAACGAGCATCTCAGATACCACTTAATCAGCACACTCTGTTTCTGTTAGTAGTTTGTTGTCATCTGTAAAACTGTAGAATCTTCATCATCGGTTTCGTGTTCGTGTGTTGGGCCGTTCATCTAACATGTGTTTGTGAGTGACAGAAACAGAAGTATTTAGATACATTATCCCGAGTACTGTCAAAAGCAACAAATATATGAATACGCACTTTTCCTCAACAGCATTACTGATGCAAACTTATGTCAAATTGTTTATGATAGTTTGAATACATCTTCTCTAAAGACGTATTTTATCACCAGCTGTTAGTCACATCAGCCATTGACGAGACAACACAATTAATTCAATCATTTCATCCCTACAGAAATTACTGAATAACTACAAGGCCAATACCAATCGTTGTTTTGATGCCAATATTTCCTCTGTTCGAGCTGACCGGGCTTCGCTTGATCGCACACTGCTTGAATTGCATGATTCCAAGGCCAGTTTGACTGAACAACTGCATGACCTTGAATGTGTAATCGAACAGACCGGCAATGACGTGTTGCAACATCGATGCCGCATCACGCTGCCCTATGTACAAACGTTGGACAGTCGTTTAGATTCAATCAGCCGTGCAGTCGGCTCAACCTGTGGTAAGCGAAGTTTGTTCTAAACAGGTGTTGAAACATTCCACTGACTGCAACCGATTGATTTCTTTAGACCAAGAGTTGGCTTAGGTCATGTGCAAGTGAACCATATGGGATGAATATATCACTCATTTCGCCCATTCAGCAGTTAGTGAGGGCAAATTCAAAGTTTTGTTCCTCTGGTAATCTAAAGTTTATGCATGTTCGTTAGGGTGTCAATTATATTAATATTAAGAGCACGGGTATAAGTTATGTACCGAATGTTTACTTACGTCAACTCTATGAACGACGTGAGATAATTCTGTGGGTCACGCTCGAGTTATATTACCGAGAAAATATAGCATAGCAGTGAACTCGACTGCTGGTGTAACGAAAAGCAACCGGATCTGTCTATACTATTAAAAGCTGTCCCTTTAGACACATGCAATTAACCACTTTTTGTTACAGTTCCCAAGCATTTATGATGTCCTGTGACTTGTTGTCGGCCGAGCCGTGTTTCAGCCGCCGAGTTGTTAAACCCTTGATGGAACAATCATACAGACACCAAGATCTGGTAATTTAGCGGACAGCGTGTGACCGCGACTTAACAATTACAACTAGTTTACGTTATGGATGAGAGAGTGAGTCTAAGAATCAACAGTGAAATTCTACTGCACAAATAATTGAAAAAGATGGAAGAGAAATTTGAACCAGTATATGGGATGCAGCAAACGAACATTAGTACACATAAGGCTTCAGAATTAACACCCCTCAGCAGTCAGTAAGGTACAAGGGATTTCAACAACAGCATTAATCAACTTTCAAATTCTTCTCTTATTTCGCTTGCAGGGAAACATATATTACCCAACATGTATTGCGTTTATATAACTTAGGTAAGACTAGAATTCATATAATGTTTCCAGGAGTTCAGTTATCTCAAAAAGTAGATGTTGGGGGAGGCTGTGGTGAAATGTGACTGATGCTGAATATGAAACTTCTAAACTTACTGTAAACAGCTTGAAACCTAATACTTGAGACAAAGCAATAGATCACATGCTTTCTTTTGGTGACTTAACAATCTGTCAGTGCTGATGCCTATTCCTCTTTCCCGGGATTTCAAAATAGCCTACTCTATGTGTTACTCTGCGGCGGGCTTTTTATTAAAGATTTAATCAAATCAGGAAAAAATCTATTTTCATAAAAGTGTGACTTGTCAAATGCACATGAGTCTCCTTCAGTCACAAAGCAACATTCACATGTTGAGTAGGCCGGATGATGTAAATAACTGTGTTCAGTTTTCATAACAACCAGTCACTCATGAAAGTTTGGGAGAAAAAAACCTCCTACTTGGTTTCAAGGACTTTTCGGTACATAAGTAGTGACGCGTTAACTAATCCTACCATGTAATTAGTAAGAAAATGATCGAAGATAGTGTTCATCACTGGCCCTATCGTAAGTATGGTTAGAAGAGAATGACTGAAAGAGAGCAATGTTGGTCGATAACACAACGTTAACATATACTAAACAGCTACGAAGGAAACTCAAGTTTGAAATCAAAGTTCGACAACAACCTGAATTAGTCAACTATGCAACATATATAGTAACATAATTTGCCAACTGAACATGAATGTACACGTATGATCCACGTATCCTTGAGTAATAAACCTCCACAGTGGATCGTCCTAGTGTGGTTAGGTTGGTTTAATTTACAATAGAGATCTTCATCAGAGCAAATGACAGTAAAAAGGTATGGACAGCACAGGTCGGCCACTCTATCTAAGTATGAGATGCACATTATACGAAACGATGCTACGTCACCATAGCCTCTGTAAGCTGATTAGTACACCAGCATACATTAAATGCATCATTGAGTGAGTTATAACTTATTAATGTAACAACTGCTGAAGTTTTCGTTTTAGTTACGCTATCGAGAATACAATGTGATTTTGATCAGAATGTAGACGAAAATGATGAACCCATAAACCGCAAGAAGATGCTGCGAATATTGGTTGCTCAGTCCAAACCTAGTCAAGTCAAACGGCAACTTGTTACAGCAAATCGGGTTAAACTGTTTGAGCTACATATTATTATTGGGATCAACGAAAACACTCGAATGTAATAAGACGGACAGGTTTTATAAAATTCTGTTGGGCAAGGGAGTGAAAAAATACAGGTGATGAAGCTCAGATGAATCATTGTGTTTTTTAAAGTAAAACTCACAGTATTCTGCTCTGTTACAGAGGTCGAAGGAAAAAGAGTAGAAAGCTGACGTCCTATGTTAAGACGTTCATACAAAGAAAGTCTACCGAATTTCCGAATAAGAAGCATGTTCAACAAATATAGTGTGTAGTAGACGTGAACGATCTAAAAACACAGGTGTTATGAGAGAAATGTGGTGGTTTAGAGAAAGGATTTGAAGTAGTACGATTCTTCAGCTAAACTTTCTCTTAAGACAACGGCATGCAACTTTAAGTAATCTGGCTAGGAGATTGGCATACTCGACCGTGGTGCAATGAAGCTAATGAGAAGGAACATAACGATGAAAAAGATGTCGTACTGAACGTTAAGACGAATGGACTGGTTGAATTCATCACTTGTTTGAGTTAGTGGCACAAATTTCCCATCACATAGAGGAAAGAGTTCCATGAGGATACAACATCTTGCAAGATCTATTTTGGAATTGGGTCCAAATCACAGTAGAAAACTCAAATCTCGCTACTCTACTCACTACTTACTGTTTTCACTACTGAGAGAGATGACCGGTAAACTAGCAGATATTACTATCGACCAAAATACAGTGTCTTGTCCCACATTGGGATCGTCAAAACTTAGAACAAGGTCTTCATTGTCATATTTGTTAACAAAAGGCAAATAAATAAGGTGTAGGAGTTGTGTTTTATTACTGACTCACTTCCACACCATATGGGAATAAACAGGATTGAGAATATTGGCTTGAAGAGGGTAGCCAAAATATTTCGATGTACTCCGGCGAATAAATTGCTTAGTCACAAAATGTAGCATTGGACAACTCAATAACATTTTCCAAGAAGGGGATAAATTGAGTTAGTTAATGTATATGCTATTGGGTGAATTGACGCTTGTTTGGAAACTTACCATCTAGTTACTCCGAGTTAGATTATCAATTTTCTAATACGTTTACTAGCAGTGATAGGGCAAAAATATGTGTGTAAATTCTAGTGGTAAGCAACGCAGAAGCACATTTTTCAAACATTTAACCCTAGCAGATTGCTGTCCAACTTTGTTAGAAAATTTTGAACATCAACCTACTCACAAGCATTCAAACAGTTTCTAGGAATAAACTATAAACTCGCTTATTTGCAAGCTAAGAATAGCAGTATGGCTGAGACAACAGTAAAAGTAAACAATAGCGCAAACCGTTGTTAGCAAGGAATAGTAACAGGTGACAAATGTTGCACTTTTCTTACCGATGGTGAGACGACTACAGTTGGATTATCAAAAAGTAAACACTACTTTAAAAACACCTTCAAAGAATAGGGTGGTAGGTACCATTTATTGCTGGGAAGCATGAATTTGGCACGTTTTTTTAAAATAAAAAATGCGGCTTATTTTTCGTCCATTTTTCATTAGAGGATATTTCTTAACGGATGTATTTTGGACAGCTCATTCTTCCATACACAATAGTCCCCGACGCGGTTCACACAATCTCGATTTATCACACGTCGATCCCCCACGTGTTTCACATACAACGATGGTCATCGCATTCACCTAAATTCTTCCGCTGACTCAACTTGAAAGAATCATTCAAATTACGGATCATCAGTAATATTTAATATCATCAAGACTATAGCATATTCCATTTGTCGTGAGTGAGGATCGATTGTGCCAAAAATTATGCTAGGTGTAATTATGCTAAATAAATAAAAGAGCTGGCGCAGTAGCTTCCGTATAGTGTTTCACTTTCACAGTGGTTAATTGAGACTACTTTTATTTTAGAAACCAAAAGATCCAATTTCTGAGCAAGTAATGTGGTAGGACTATCATCATGTTGGACACAAGTTTCAACGAGATATATGACACAGTAGGATGTGTCGGTCATCATGTCTAAATGTGAAATTCCGGTGGTATTATCTTGGCCCTGTAGCCGTACAAAACAAGGGCATGTAGATTTCGTTTCTGATTTAAACTTTGCAGAAGCACCAGGTGTTGTTTACCCCAAAGGTTTTTATTGTTTTACAGTCATATCCCACCTAAATTTATATAAAAACAATGAGAAAACGATGTTCTCTGGAGTAAGACTTCGTACATTCTCGGTGATTTTTCGGAGCAACCGGAAACGCATACTCCAGTTTGTTGAGGCTTTGGCTATCAAACGTCACAGTCCCCCTGGTTAGTTCAAAAACAATTTGTATTGACGCTGTGGCTACCTTGGTAGTCGATATTCTCACACTTTTGATTTCCAGTTTCTGTGTCCGATTGTTTAATCGCTTAAACTATGACTTCCCTTCTGCGTAATTTTGACTCGCTTAAAACTAGCGGCGTGTCCATGTACGAATTGTTACTCCAAAGAGCATCGTACGATTTACGTCTTCTCATTGTTTCATTCAAGTTCATCAAGGTAACGAATTATTTCACATTCTCAACTAAATTTTCAAGATTTCACATTATTCACAATTGTATCTGTCAATCGTATGTTTAACTACTTTCCGGTTGAAATCTTTCAATCATCACCAACAGTCAAATAACCGACTAGTGTGTATTCCAATAAATACGTCCAATCAAACATCTACTGGTTATTCATAGCCTGTTGGTGGGATACTGCTATAAGTAGAAGACACTTTTAGCAAAATGCATTCTAAGCTGATAGTATACCATCGCCAGTTCTCTTATTTAATAAAGTAGTGGTTTGTAGTGAATCTTCAAAGTCTATTCACGAGAAGTATTAGCAACTTCTGGTTATGCTTAACTGCAACAGTATAAGTAGTAGGGCAAGTGTAATCACACTAGGCTTCTACCTACAGAGAACTTGCTGGGGAAACCCCTCGGTAGGGAATCCACTTCAGAGTAGCTACATTATAGTTGCACGTACATAGGAGTACAAACCTTAAACATGTAATATACAGCTACTTCAGGCCCGTGCATCGCAATCTTCCTCTAAACAATGCGTCACGTCAAACGACAACATCCGTCTACTTAATCCCGCAATTACTATCGATGTGCTTCACTCCGTAAGTCGAATGGCGATCGTTCTTCTCCTTCCTTGATTTACGACGTACTTTGTTGCACAGAATACCCTCGTACTAAAACCATGTTTTGCGTTTTCGATAGTGATTCCTTATAAGAAGCGGTAAGTTCGATTCACGTTAGGTAAATTTTATTTCAAATAGAGCTTATCAGACTGAACAATATCTTCGGTCAAACTTACACATCTTACATCCTCACCTGCTGCCTGATAAGTAACTCAGACAAAACCATTCGAACTAGCGGAGATAAGACATGTGGCAGACTTGCTGATTTGAAAGCGATTATGCAATTATGCGAATATGCAATAATATCCAGCAGTGGTGACAGTAAATTCCAGCACAAGTTGTTTCAAAAATCCTATTTGGGCGAACAACCCCACTGGTTCATTCGGTGACTGAAACACGGCACAAAAATTGGAGTGGGTATTTAAATTGAAATTTGAATTTTTGAGTTTTCGTCCTGGTTTACTTACTAGAACGCTTGTAGTGTTTGTGCAAGTCGTTTCTGTTGTTAAGTAGAGTCCGGCCGAAGGCTGAACTTTCTGAAGTTGGATCTGTTCTGAAATATCAAGGAAACTTTGAATCAAAAAGCCGAGTTGTAATTGGTCGTGACCAAGACATGCTTTGGAGAAAATCGAGATGTTGTGGAAACCACGTGTGTTGATCAATGCAAAACCTTGTCATATCTAATTTCGTGTTTTGAAGATCAAAATTTGGTAGTTCTTTAGTGACCATCACGCTAATCATTGTTTCATATAAATGAGCTTCGTAGTATACAGACTACACCACACGTCCAGTGCATCTTGAAACATTTTTGTGAGCTTATTTTGTGCCCGGTGAGGACTGTATTCTTTTTTCTATTTGCATAACATTTGCCAACACTGCCGTTTTCGAATGGACATCTTCATTCCCATGCACATCACTTAAACAACACGGCACATTATAGTACTGTATCCGGATCTACGTCAAAAACTGCTGGAGCAAGAGGCGGCTGAAACACGCGCAAACGAATTGGAAAAGCGGTTAGTGATGGATTTTCCTAATCAGGTTTAATATCTGAGATAAAATGTAGAAGTATGATAGCTTTTCGGATAGAGATAATGCTAACATAATTTCCAGTTAAATTAATTTCGACATAACGTCTCCAAAGGAATAATTAACATTTCATTTCGAGATTTGAGTGGCAAATCAGAATGGTTGCAACTTATTTAATCCGTTTTGGTGAGAACAACATTCCACTTTATTTCGTAAGCATTTTGTTGTTGATCAACTATGCATTCATTGTAAAACGTATGTTGGTTGACTTATGATTAGTAACGTGCTCTGCATATTGTATATGGTTTCTGGGCACGCACAATTCAACCGCTGTTTGCATATGCCGTTGCAGTGCTGATTACATTGGACTCAGTTTCTAGATCGAAATTGTTGATAGTTTTCAATCTCGCATATCCTCTGCAACATTCTGAATGTGATGCACAGAGAGACTGATTAAACTGTAAGACTTCCTTCCATAAAATATGTACATAGGATATTTTAATCGGATATCGTCCGACTATTGAGTCAAAATAAAGAAGTGTGTGAATAGAGGATTTTCGAATATTCATCAATAATTTCATCCTATTCCTACTCTAGTGAGAACAGTCTGAGATTGTATGAAAATATTTCACTTATGAGTATTTTAGGCTACAGTATTCGTGTAAATCATTACATTTCAGACTTCTAAATGAACAAGTTCATCACCTAGAAGATATCGGTGAAAAATGCAAACGCATTAAAGGCACCATACTGACTCTCAGACGGTAAGTTAATCTATTAATTGGTCACCAACACCCAAAAATAAAAACAGAGTTATACATAACTTTTGCAAACGATCCGCTTCAGTGCCTCATATTGAGTTGATTTTGAGTAGTAAATTTCCTGAAATTAATACACGTTATAACGACAGAAACTTTTCTGTCACCCATTCATTTTTGAAAACTAACGGGGAAGTTGTAAAATTGACGGTGGCAAAATCCCGTTGAATATATTGACGTCGGAACTGACAGTTTGCTCACTGTAATTTATAGAAAATTAACTAACTGGGCATTCAAACTAGGCCTCAAATCATGCACATCATCTGTCAATAGCTCGCATGCTACAGCAAACTTCCCCGTTTTGAATGTTGTGTCAATACGACGGAACTAACCAAGGATAAATTTCTTTTAGCTAAAAGTCAACATATTCCCATTGAGATGTTCACAATAGTTCAGTACTGATCCATCTTATACGGCGTCGAATGTGTTCAAGATTGATTAAAATTTTCCGTCCTTTCTCCCAATAATTCAGCCTAGGATATTCTCACAATATGCCATGTACGGTTATGTATGATGTTCAGCAAAATTGCAAAACACAGTGCTGAACAACTTTTCCTTGCAGTAGAAGTCAAACAAATGACTGAATTTTCGCAGTGTTTGGAGAAGATTGTGGCTGGCTCGTAATCATGGTTGTACAGATTTCGTTATAAGCCTCTAGAATACAACCGACCGCATAATTTTTTTCTCCGTATTTGCTCATACTAACCCATAGACTTTAT
>LOND01003918.1:0-14074 GCA_014220965.1 Paragonimus kellicotti
CCAGTCTCCGGGCCATACACGCCGGGCTCTTGCCGTCGCGTAGGTACGGAGAGATGCTGCAGGGTGAGAGGGTTTTCGCTTAAGTTAATATGGAAGTCCGGGCTTCCAGAGTCCGGCAATATCTCCTGGAATGCACAAATAACCAGTTTTCACAAGCGATAGAAACGTCCTGATCACCGGCCAAATTATCGACTCAGCTTGTGCATTCAGAACCATATCGTCTCATTCCAGTCCAAGATTCCTGCGATATGCTGAAGTTGTCGCAGCCAGCCAAGCTAACTTTGTGTGTTCAGAAACAGTTTTCATGACCCTGACCCTTCTTCTTTGGGTATGGTGACTTTTCCTAAAGCACTGATTGATTATCTCGTTTTTTGGTATAAAGTAACTGGTTCACGGTATTGTAAATTTGATACTGATGCGTCGACACGATATGCACTCACCTTCAACTTCTGTCTTACTGAGAAGTAGTAGGGGATTTTTTGGTTTTCATATAGATTAAACATCACCCACAGTTGATCGCAGCTGTCGCATTCCCAGTCGGCCCCTTTCGAAAAGAAGCACTAGACTCGAGTTTCGCTCTCATTAGAGCTCGTCAGTAGTGCATATCCTTGCCACTGCCGGGACTAGAACTCCGGCCTTGCTTTTCGTGAGGCAACCGTGTTTACCACTGCGCCATTGACCTCACATTAGGCACGACCGAATTATCATATGTGAACACAACCACTTTCGCTTGTGAGTAATGATCAGGTTGCCCGATCGCCTCGAGGGAGACACAGTTACTGTCTGTTAACTCCAATCGATGACCCCTCGACTAGGACTTCTCTCCAAGTTGAAATCACAGAAATCATTGACTTGTTGAGCGGTATTTTGATTACCGGTGATTGAACATCACCCTACTGCTCATCAGTAGTCAAATTACCGCTCAACATGTCAATGATTTCTGTGATTTCAACTAGGAGAGAAGTCCTAGTGCACTTCCAACTGTTTTGTTCAACTTTTTGGAGGGAACGCAACGATGGTGAACATACGCAATCAACAATTTCTTATTTTCGTTGCTGTCTTCCCTGTTTGTTTGATCGATTGTGCCAGTGATTGAGGCGGTAATTTTGGTAAATATATGACAACTGATCTCGCTGTGGGTCGCGACTGCCTGAACTTGTAATCAATTCAGTGTCCTAATCTATCTTACCAAAGCGTAACTGTAGATTACCTCTTCAGTCTTACACTTGACCTTGTGTGTCTGCATACTGGACTTCTGAACCGATGGGTATATTTTTTGGAGGGCAGTGTATTTCAGCAAGCGCTACACAGAGCGATCTGGTACAACTAGGCCATTTCATTTCTGGTAGGATAGTTATGGCGATTAAGGTGGCCGGTTTCATTGTATCAGTCAATTATCCACAGAAAGAAAAATCTCTCGAGTTATGAAGTTAGTTAAAAGTACGTCACAAATGACAGGCTTTTGTAAATATAAAGGTCTAGAGTGCGATGCTTCCACCAGTTCTATAGTTGCACATTAGAGTTCTAGATTTGGTGACTTGGTTGCAAACTGCTGAATATCTAAGCAGACAGAAATTGTTAACCTTGTCCGGCTGATGTGGACAGGGCGTAAACATTACATGGTCTCCGTTCTCGACTTGATTCACTCTTACGGGCAGGATACTGGTTTGTTGAACACTGAACGTGTAAGTGTCCTTTGGTGGACATAGTTTATTGGGTTCGAAACATCTATACAGGTCGCTCACCCTGTTCCTTTACTGGACTTTATATCCGCAACGCTGTACACAGTTGGACAAAAATGAGCGACGCTATCAATACGGATTTGTCCTAGAAAAGATAACGCTTTCGCTCTTGCCTATCATTACCGAGCTGGTCCATATCCGTTGAAGGCCACTGCATCTGAACGATATTTACGTGCTGGTGCCACGGTTGGCGAAGTGTTCTTGTTTACCTGCCAACATACTTTCGAAAGCGGTCGTTTTAGATTCTGTGGCATTAACGTCAGATGAGGTCATGTAAGCAGCCAATATTTAGAGGCTATATTGATCCCAAATAGAGCTGCACCGACTATCTGGGTCGATGGTTATAATTCACAATTGACTCAATACACGTAACTTCTCATCGGCGATCCCCACAGTGACGCAGAAAACAAACATATTCAAGCAACTTCCGAACAATATGTATGCGATCGGTGATTCTTATATGTTACGGTTGGAAATAGTGGTGGCGTCGTTGGGTTTGGGTCCGTGCTTTGGGCATCCGGTAACTTGGTGTATTGGTAGCGTTTCACTCCTGGCAGAGAAGCTTTGTTCAGCTAGATAAGCCAGTTACACCTTTGGTGGTATTTAAGGTACGCTTGACACAAGCCTCTCAGCGTTTGTATTTTTCAGTTTAAACGAATTGCGACTTTTTCATACCGCAACAGCAAAACTTTCTCGATGGAGATGGTTGCACAGTTGACTGTGACGAAGCTATTTGATCACCCCTTCGTTATGTATCTCTTTCATCCCCATAACCCATATGCAACCAACGCATGAATCAAATGTTTTTTGAATAAGCCGCGGTTTTCTGACTGACCCATGCTCCCACATATCCAGTGCGGGATGCTCTTCAACCTGATAGATTCTAGACAAGCAGTTGAGATTTTGCTTGACTTCTTATGCAGCGAAGAGTTCTGTGGGTTCGACCTTAACACTCCCACCACTCTTCTCCACAAATCCGTTTAAAAGGCGTTCTTAGGGGTTGCCGCCGATTGAATGTTTCGATGGCAGAGAAAGTCAATTTTTCACAGTTATAAACACGTTTCAGTGTCTCTTAGGGATTGTGGGACTTACGCATCAGACTTCTCAGTGAACATGTGTGAGTTTCGGTAACAAAATGTATTCCAATCTGAACAACTTTGAGGAATGAAGTGAGCATCATCTCGACCTTCGATCAAGTGAGACGTGTTTTAAATAGAGTACGATCAATGATCTTTTGGGATGCATTTCCATTAGCTGACGTCGATAACTGGGCTCCTCTGGATAACAGACAAAACGCACTTCTTTATAGTGATACATCTAAGATATTTTCGTTTCATCATGTTTGCTTAGCAAAGTGTAATCTTGCAGCGAGACAGTGTCGTAATGCATACACGGTTATAAAAAGTGTGCAGAGCGATTCGCATTGCCATGATCCCGCCCTCTATTAAGGACGGCAATACATCACTGGTTCGCGTTGATGCTGCCATACAGTTATAGAGAGAAGATCGAGCCCTAGCTTATCTGAAACATGCAACATCAAGGTGCTTACAATCTATAAGGAAGGTAAAGTTTTATCAGCAATACAGCTTCCTTACGGCTTTCACTACCCCGCCGTTCAAGCGTTATGCAGTACACCACTTGACTTCCTAACCATGCAACCCTCGGCCAAGTAACGACGACATTCACGCCACTAGGTCCGGTTAGCTGCTTCCTACCTAACGTCTCCGGCCATCTGTTGTATGAGTCGCGACGGCTCCAGCATGGGAGACGAGTCGGACCTACAGTGGCTGACGCCTTGGTAAACAATTTTACCTCCCTCCGCCAGGTCGTCATATATCCACTTCGTGCTTTACACCAGTCGACTGCAAGAAGCGCCTGGTGTGTGCCCTCGCCCAAGCTGTCTACACTTCCATTTACTAGCGCAAACGTTGTCCCTGCATACTTAGAGTGAATAAGGTAATTCACCGATGTTTGCTGTTTCCGTATCATCTCGATAACCATTGTTCACGTAACCTTTGATAAATACCGGTCCTTCATCCAGTCACCATTTCTCATTCAACCACGCACGTGACCTTCATTTGTTCTCTTAACTCAGGATAATTCCATCGAGCTCGATTTACCGACTGATAAAGACGAACACATTTGGTGATCGACAGAATGTGGAGGTCTGACTGATGAGTTGAAGAAATGGGCATTCTAGGTTGAGGTGTCCACCGACGGCATAAGCCTTCCAACTTTACAGAATAATGTCGATTCAATTGGGTTACTAGTCGGTCAACTTACTCGCCAAGTATACGAGGGTCTGCCTCTGCGGCTAGGCTGAGAGACGCTTTAAGACAGGGTTGGAGTAGTCCTATTCTAATTCGCTTTGCTCCTCAACACATGATCCTCCTGAAATGATACGGTGAGATTCTGAAGGTTTACAGGAGAGCCCCTCTTATGGAGGGAATGCACTATTTTTATCGCGGTCATTTGTAGGGTTTACTTCGTTTACTCAGCGTTTACTCGATTGAATGCAGGTTATCTTGATGGGTGCCATGCTCAGGTGGGTTGACTCGTAGTGTATGCATGGCAGTGGAAATGTCCTTGAAAATGGATGTTTTAAAAAAAATCGTCACATCCACTACGTATCGAATGTGTTTAGCACGAACTCGTCAGCTGCTTACCTTACTTTGTGCCCAAACGTCCACACTGCACCAGGTTCTGTTCATTCATCCCGCTGTTATTGTACTAAACCGATTGTTGTTATTGTATTTAATGACGTACTGGTTGCATAATCCCCAGCATTATTTTCCCAATTCCTTATTCATATTTACAGTTTACTGGGAGAGTTTAAACAGGTGACTTGACATAAGACCAAACATCGATGCGATGTGATGGATAGATTAATTTGACAATCTGTTAGATTTATTTGGGTTGTACCAATGTAAAGCACAGAGCTGGGTAATGAACACTGATCTGTTAAACCACAGTCTCCAGTTCGGGAGCTTGCAGTAAACGTGGTGTTCATTACTGAGTAAATAGACTTCATTCCTCTCCACTGTCACCCATCGTCGTATAGGATCTTACGACAGTAGCTTTAGTTGCGAACTCAAACCGTGATACTGTCTGGGTCTGAGCGTTCTGGCGGTATTCCATTCCACATTAGTCCGTTTATGGTAGTATTGTTTCGGATGTTATCTCGATGCCATTTTTATCTAATGTATCTGTTTATCTTTTTTCTTCAGTGTGGATAAAGGTATCACCAGCGCGTTAAGCTTGCTCCGAGGTAGGCGCGTGTGGACACACGGTTCACCTGGTGGCGGACGGTTTCGCACACGTGGCATGCACGCTTTTCACCACCACCACCATCATCATCATCACCACCATCGTCCCTTCCATTCCAATCGAATCTCTGGCCTTGGGGCCTCAATGACCACACGTTCAGCTGCGGCAGCTGCTGCAGCCTCATCACTCAATTCGACCGACTCATGCGATCCGGTGCCTGGAGGTAAACAATCATCTCCATTCCCCAACTCCAATAAAAATGGTCATTCTGACACTGGTGGGCAGTCCAACATTTCTGTTTACGACATAGGCACAATATCTGCCGGCGAGGGTTCTGCACCTATTCCTCGGACACAACGTGGAACTAAGCGTCGGCGTAAGCGTGGCGCTGGTGCTAGTCGACCTTATCGTAGGGTTGCAGTCAAATCGAGTATACACTCTGATCCACCATGCACAGAGCAACCATGTTCCACCGAGAGTTTGATATCAGCCGATCAAGAACTGTACGAACCGACTATGCACGAATATTCTCCACCAACGGTTTCTTTCTCTTGTCCATATCCAGGCTGTAAAAAATCCTTTTCTGATTTACTCAGCATGCGCTATCACTTTTCCATGGGACACAGTGTAACAGCTCAGGAGCCCTCAGCAACACCGTCATCGTTATCTTCACAAACCCCCATTCCAAACAGCGTCCCCAAATCCCAGGACCAACCAAAGTTTGAAGCGGAAAAGGTGGCGTCGAAAAATTCTATTTTTGTCTCAACAGACCGAGATCATTCCACCCCATCTTCACCACCGCCACAACTTGGACGGGCTCACAGTGTCAAGGGAACCGGTGGTAGTGATGGCAGCAATGAGAATAGTCTCAATATGGCCATATCGGACGATCGATTTGATGACAATCTGGCTCCACCGAGGCTTCATCGGATTGTCTCGATTACGGAATCCATCACTGAGTTTTCACAGACCTTCTCCAATTCTAGTCCATCCAAAAACGCACCGTTCTCCCCGGGTGGCATTAGTGACGAACCTCCAGCACCGAGCCCAGCCTACTCAGATATATCGGACGACGGGACTGTCCCTGCAGAACAGAATCTCTCTTTTGTTGGACCTTCTGGAATGGCGCTTGATCAAACAATTAATCACGCTGGTGATATTACCAATTCACAGATGAACAATGGCGGGGATCCGCAGAAGGTTTTCCCACTCGGGCAATCGATTTTACCTCCTCTGGCTAGCACAGCTTCAATCGTCTCTCGACATACGGGTTTGGATTTCAAATCTTTATCCCCATCCATGACCACCTCTCCCAGGTCTAGTCATTCTCCTCATGTCAGACATGACACACAAAACGGTTTCTATTTTCCGATTACCCTACTTCCCAATCAGCTGGCCTCCTCTCCGTCCACAGCTGTATCCAACTCGTCAGCATCTGTGATGTCCGTTCAAAACGGACCTAGTGTGACCGACCGTAGTGGCAGGACAGTCGAACCGAGTATTGGTGAATTTGCACTGTCCTCATCCCTCCCTCTTTCCACATACTCACCAATGACCCAACCCAACTACCTGCTTCATAATCCGGCACACTCAGCCTCACTACCAATAGGTGCCACAACCTCTGTAAATTATAACCAACTTCATTCTCCTTTGCATCATCTAACTCCACCTCATACAGTCTATATCCCCGGTGTGAATTCGTTCTCCGTACCACCTAGCCTAACTGTTGTCCCAGTCGGTTTAAACACGAACGTCGACGGTGTGAACTTGCGTCCCACTTCCTCAAATCCCTCATCTTGTGGCGTTTCGAACAGCTTGCAGTCCCACTCCGGCTCAGTTCATCATGTACGCCACAATTCCGGTCCGAAACGATTACCCAGCACAGATAGGCAATCGCCCACTTCTATGACTGTGGCCGCAGCAACTGGATCGGCTCGAACTTTGCGGCACCTAGAGCCCAACATGATTTCTCGTCCTCCCAGCATCGTATCCGGTGAGTGAATTTTACCGTGTGATTGTTTCTGACATGTTTATGGCGTTTGATACTTCTTAGCGATTCCATCCTTATTATACAATGTTTTAGTTTTCTAACCAAACTCATGCAAAACATACCTTCCACTGTGATGGATTATCGAGCCGGATTGAACATGTTCGTTAAGCAGCTGCTGTTTGTCACTGCAAGTGCAAAAACCATATTGTTTTCTACATCTGTGCGCTATTTATGTGACTTCACGCATGGAAGCTAGCTCATTTCATTCGTTTGTGCTGTTTTCAACCAGTTCTGATGTCGTCGCTTGTGATGAAATTAAGAATCCAAGTGATAGTTGGAAGTTACGGTCTAGTGCTGCTCTAATTCTTGAGTGAACTAGTTTCTGACTCACCACTGGTCACGGATTTGCCATTCTTTTCGTTGCCAATCGGAGATGCAAATTATGTTATTACGATTTCCGTACTTGTCGCAGTTTCTCGCGCCCTTGTATCATGCTTGCGTATCTTGGTGGCGCTTTCAAATATTCTTAGATTATTTCCTTATATCTTCAAGATGATCCGGCATGAGCGCATTGCACTGACACAGTGGAGCCGAGAATGGAAACGGAAAAATCACACTACAGTTCCCAACACACTGTACGGCTGTAGTGATGGGCTTCCTGATCGAATCCGGTCAGAGGACGATTACTGCGTAGCTGCGTTTGCTAAAATGGATGTGTATGCTTTATGTAGGTCACGTCCCTTCTCTCCATCGTCCCAGTATATTTCAGCTAATGTGGTCAGTTGATGCTTGCAGACTCAGCTAGGTTAGAGAGTCCGTCAATTTAAGCCCTCGTGCGACATATTCATCTGCAGTATGTGCCCCATTGCTCCAATGTGTTCCAGTAAGTGAACACCACTGAAGATTGAGCAATATCATAGACATCTCAGAATAACATATTCAATAAAAAAAATGATAAAGACACTCAAACCTGTTATTCAAGACATTTTAAGCTGTGTGGGTCGTTGTTTGACTTCGCACCGTTAGAATTTGACCCCCGCTATTTATTTCTGTGATCCCAGTTTTCATATGAAACCCACTTGTGAAAAATCGGTGCGCTGGCTGGATTCGAACCAGCGACAGAAACACCAACTGAACTACGAAGCCACGCCGGGGACCCGGAAATATCAACTGTCCAAATGTGAAATTTTCGAGCTCCCGGCGTGGCTTCGTAGCTCAGCTGGTAGAGCGCTTGCCGCGTTTGGGCATGGTGTTTCTGTCGCTGGTTCGAATCCAGCCGAAGCCCTGACTTTTCACAATTGGGTCTCATCTAAAATCATAAATCTGCCAAACTACTTATTAGTAATACAATCTCTGTTTTTATCGGGGTACAGGACTATTTGGCCTGACGAGTGTTCAATTCAGTGTTTGCTGATTCCGTCTGACTTCAATGAGCTACAGTGAATCAACTTTTGATCGCGTGACAGTGCTTCAGCTCGTCCAGCTCTTGCAATTCATTCAGAACCGAGATCACTGTGTCCCTTTGGATGGAGTACATTCACCCAGTTGGCACTTGTTTGGTGTGGTAACGGTGTATGGCCATATTTCTCGAATGGTTTGATTAAAACAGAACGGATTGTCCCAATCTTACCGAACGAGGCTCGTGATTTACCAGTGTGACTATACGTTATCCCCTGCATCTGTTTGCAGACAGTGATCAACGAATGTATCTTACATCCTCTGGATTATATCCAGTTCTTTTTATTACTAGTGAATAGTAGGGTACTTGGGTTCTACATTAGTAGCTCACAATCGGTCACAGCTGACGCATTCCCATAAACGTTTTCTAGTCAGCCTCTTTCGAAAATAAGCACTGTACTCGAATTTTTCGTTCTTGCTAGAACTCGTCAGTAGCGCACATCCTCAATACCGCTTGGATTAGAACTGCGACCGCGCTTTTATTAAACATTCAGACGCTCGGCTCTATTCGCTTGTGAGTAGTGCCCAAGTTGCCCGATCTCGAGACATGACACAGTGACTAACCTGTTAACCACTGACCCCATGACCAGGACTTCTCTCTAAGTTAAGGTCACAAAATGGAGCTGACTGAAAAAAGTTTATAGGAACGCACCAGCTACGATCAATTGTGAGTGGTGTTCAGTTGATGTGAAACCAATCCTTTTTGTTTTTACCGATTATCTGGCCTTACAGATGAAGTGGGTTGCGCGATCAAACTCAGCTGGTTGAATTCTGAGGAATGTTTGGTAAACAACGAGTAGTGTAATTCCAGAGCATGTCTCAGATGACCGTGTTTGGGGCAGCTTTGCCACATCAGATATTTTATTACTTAATGAGTTCAAATAAGTACAGTCTCAAGTGAGGTTTAGGTTTGTTCATAAACGTCAAGAATTTTTAATGTCTTCGTGGTGAGCAGTACGTTACTTCTGAAGTAGCTTAGTTAACGCTTCTTAGCTTGACTAAGACCCATTCTAGTTTACTCGTACTGTCATTTGGCTCCGTGTACAGTTTCGAGGAAATGCGTTTTCAAACGCACTCGTATGTTAGGTTACAGATTGTAATTATTATTTATCGTTATGAAACTGCAGATTGAACCACCGTTTTGGAACAGCTGTCCGTACGCACACTTCCTGCAATCCATCATCTGGATTCAGTCAGATGCAATTGACTGAGTGAGAGTGGCTGTCGATTTTGCCTGCTTTTCTTTGTTTTTAACTTAGCCGTGCTTGCTATTGCACTTTGTCCAATGATCGTGCTTTGGTTGTCAGTTCTCTTATCAAATGAAGAGGTCGAATGCCCAATTCATCTGACCCTAGTTTGCCCGAGTGTTGGGGAAGAGAGAAAAACTGATGCGCACTGCTGTCTGTACTAGATGTGTTTTTATATACTTTCCCTATCCTCGTGATTGCTGCCGAAATAGGCAGCCAATCGATAATTTGTCCAACTCAGCTACATACTACCTATTATCGGTCGATAAATTAACGTCAATGCAATTAATCGTCCCCTGTTTCTACGAGTAAATCGATATAGACTCAATTTTCTCAGCTGAACGGAACTAAATAAAATACAGGCATTCAACCATTACGCGCGAACCTTGTGGACAAAATTACCCGCGTATAATGAGGCCGCCTCAGTTGAATGTTTCTCTCTTCTTGTATGGTTGGTCTGGCATGGGTGGTTCACATTAAGTGGAAGCAGTTTCGTGTGAAACTAAGTACCATCGTCTTTTATGCGGTGACAATCTGACGATTCCTTGTTGTTTTAACTCACCATCATAATAGTAAATCCCTGCTGGTCATGGACGAGACGGTTTGATTGTGTATTTTGAGGTTAGCAACCCTCATCACAAACTGAGGGCTTTATCACTCAAGTCACACGTTGTTTGGGATGAGATCGACGGTTTTTTGTTGTTGTTGGTCATATTACTATTAATGTTAATGTCAGTAACAAATTGAATTGCTACCCCTCATTATGATTTGAACGTTTTTTTTTGTTAGCGCTCATATTTTTCAGTATGCTTTAAACAGCTGTCTGTAGCTATGTGATAACAGCACATTCCACTGCCTGTCACATGGTCGTGCGTTTTAGCCGGTCTATCGCGATTGCCTATGTGTTTAGTGACCTGACAATATTTAGTCCTCTACATGTGATCTTGTGTCACACGGTAGCGAATTGCATGCAATAGGTTACCTTACCCAATCTAATCTGATTTAAACGCATACATTCATAGACAACTATGGACACGATCGGAAAGTACCGTGGCTCGGGCCGTCGTTCACTAAAACGTGAACTGTGAATATTCTAAAAGAAAATCTTATCGCAAGAAAAAATTAAACGGGATAACTAGAGTAATCAAAAGACCTAGTAACTGTGTGGATTCAGACACGCCGTTGACTGCGTACACTGTTACCTCAGATAGTGCTTCGAATTGGCGTACTCTGCTAGGCAGGTATTATCTGTCGATTCTTCCAAAAGGAACAGTCAGGGTCCTCATGGCTGACCGTGTTACCGAACTGTTTCGTGGTTTCCTCCAGCCGTTATTGACTTCGGAGAATAGTGTCTGGTGTGGTTATTACTTAATTGGTATACACGAACTGTTTGTTATTATATGCTCAATTGATCGCACCCCTGGACTAGACGCTGGTATTCCATTCGATGCGGATTCCAATATATTTATCAATTTGTCTCTGCTCTATATAGTATAGTTGTTGATGAAAACTCAAACGTTTCATCGTTACGATTGTGATTGCACTACAGTGGCTTCTGTCGTTTGACAGCCTCGCACAATCATGTACTCTCCTTATCCGTTCATTACGAGTTTCTCTGGCTGTGTACTGTCCATGAGTGCACCTGGGCGAATGGCGATGCCTTAGAACGCAGCTTTTCAGTAAACAAGACATGAAATAAATATCATTGGAATATCCTGAATGTTCTTCATCCGATAGCGTAAATGAGCATGACTCGGATATAACGTGCACATGGCTTTCGTTGCCTGTTCACTGCGCTTTCGCGTAAAGACACTAGCTTGTCGGTATCGATCGCTTATATATATCTTACTAAATGTCTAGGAAAACTGAGCAAACAGTAGTAGGCTCATTATGACTGTTTCCACTGTTCGAGGGTATACGACTCCTCCAATCTCGTTGCACGTAATTGCATGATAACCGATAGGTCTAATAATACTGCACCTGGCATATTTGGCCCTCGTCGACTAAGCAATGACATTTTTTTTCAATATTCTGATTAGCTATGCCTTGCTGTTTTCTCTGGATTTTTATAATTGATGTTGCAAGCCTGGCCGAATCATGAGACCATTTATTGTTTAACCAAACATAATTCGGCTTCTGCCACTTAGCGTGACCTGTTTCGCATACCATCTGTCAGTCAGTGGAAGCGATTCCTTTACTCTACTACCTTTGCGTCCAACTCTGTTTGCACCTATTGATCACCGAGCTGAACGCATATCTGATACACATCATCGAACCATTGTATGCAAGGGTAGCTGAGGTGCTGACCTGATAAATACCGACAGCATAGTAGTTATTCATTTTGGTTCAACTCACCATAGGTTGCTAACGTATGCGATTTCTCATTTGATTCTTAGTTGCGGTCAGCTATCCAACATTCACTTTGATATCGTCTGTTCTTCAATCAATATCGTCCTATTCAGGTAGTTTGACTGTCACGTGATCGACCGATATTAATTTCGTTCCACTCTAAATTGTCTTGTCAGTAACCGGTCTATGCCATCGGTAAAGCATAAGTACCAAACTAGCCTAGAAAGCAAGCTTAGCAGTTCTCACCCGAAGATCCTAATAGCTGCTGGACTCAAATCTCACAGGCCATTCAGAAAGCAGGTACTGTAGCATGCGGCACAGGGGTACATGGGGTAAACAAACATTGGATTTCAGAGAAATCCCTGGAGTTGTTAGAAGCCAGACGGAACATTCCTCCTGGCAGTTCATATAACAAGTTTAGGAGAGATATCCGTAGGAAACTGAAACGTAGCCTAAAGACTGATCGTGAGGCTTGGTTAATGGAGAAAGTTAAGGAAATGGAAACCGCTTTTGCTTCAGGAAACACTGGCAGACTGTTCAAGCTTATCCGTGTTACTTGTTCAAGGCAACCGTCTATTAATTAAGCTATCAGCGAGGCAGGTGGTACACTCATCTATAATTATTCCAGAAGGTTGGAACGGTGGATTGAACACTGAGTCAGTTACGCTGGCCTCGTGCTTCTACTAGGTTGCCGCCACAAACTTGTGATGTAGCACCCTGGTCGGTAGATTTGGAACCACCCACTGAGACAGGTTCGCAATTGCCTTTCGGCTCTCAATCGTAATAGGGCTGCTGGCCCAGATGATCTCGTGCCGGCACTTTTCAAAGAAGGTGGAGAGGCGTTAGTAGAGGCATTGACTCAGTTGTTTCAACTTGTGTGGACGACGGAGACCATCCCTCCGTGCTGGGGTCACTCGATAATAGTTCCCATATTCAAGAAAGGAGCCCGGGGCTCTTGCGAAAACCATAGGGGAATTAGTTTGATCCCAGTCATTACTAGGGTTCTGGCATCCATTATACTTCGTCGAATCACTACAGCTTATGAGGAAGACACTAGGGATTGTCAGGCAAAGTTGCGTCCTGGGTGAGGATGTATTGATCAAATTTTTACTCTTCGTCAAATTCTGGAGCAGCGTCAGTCGCCGTATTCCTCGACTATAAAGGTGCGTTTGATTCGGTAGACCGATCTACACTTTTAGAGTCGCTTAGAACGTAGGGGTGTACCGACTAAGTATGTGAACATACATACTTCAGCTCAGGTTAGGGTTTACGGTGAACTGTCTGACAGTTTCAGCACCAGGAGCGGCGTACGTCAAGGCTGTCCCCTTTCACCATTTTTGTTCAATTTCGTCATAGACGAAATAATGGAGGACTGTCTGCGGCACTCACAAGATGCCGGCGTGGACCTCCTACCTGGTGAAAGACTGACTGATCTTGATTATGCTGACGACAAGGTGTTGCTGTTTGACAATTTCCAAGCGGCACAAACGAATGCTAGATGCTATTTCGCGTTCTGCTAAATACTTCGGAATGCGCTTTGCAGCCTCAAAATGCAAAGTGCTTCTGCAAGATTGCTGTGATTACGTAGATTTAATGTTAGATAATGAAGTCATGGAGGTTGTTGACCGGTTTGTATACCTGGGAAGCTGTGTCAGCGGCAGTGGAGATGTTGGGAATAAAATAGTACCGCGTACCTCTAACGCTAATCCAGAATATCTCTGGCGCCAGTGGGCGTCTCTCTGAGGCTTAAGGGTCGCGTATATAAGGCAACAGTGAGGGCTGTATTACTTTACGGCAGCGAAACTGGCCGCTCAGGGTAGAAGACGTGAACCGTCTTCAGGTATTTGACCACCGATGTCTGCGTTCGATCGCTCGTATCGGGTGGCACCAGCGAGTGAGCAACGAGGAGGTTAGGAAGCGGGTATTTGGTAGTGATTGCCATGCGGATTCTTTTGTTTAACTCTTGGGTTTACACAGAGTTATGTGGCTAGATTATGTACCAAAGAAGCCAACTAGTCGTC
>LOND01003918.1:16351-39157 GCA_014220965.1 Paragonimus kellicotti
TATGTGGACTACATACTTCAGCTCAGGTTAGGGTTTACGGTGAACTGTCTGACAGTTTCAGCACCAGGAGCGGCGTACGTCAAGGCTGTCCCCTTTCACCATTTTTGTTCAATTTCGTCATAGACGAAATAATGGAGGACTGTCTGCGGCACTCACAAGATGCCGGCGTGGACCTCCTACCTGGTGAAAGACTGACTGATCTTGATTATGCTGACGACAAGGTGTTGCTGTTTGACACTTTCCAAGCGGCACAAACAATGCTAGACGCTATTTCGCGTTCTGCTAAATACTTCGGAATGCGCTTTGCAGCCTCAAAATGCAAAGTGCTTCTGCAAGATTGCTGTGATTACGTAGATTTAATGTTAGATAATGAAGTCATGGAGGTTGTTGACCGGTTTGTATACCTGGGAAGTTGCATCAGCGGCAGTGGAGATGTTGGGAATAAAATAGTACCGCGTACCTCTAACGCTAATCTAGAATATCTCTGGCGCCAGTGGGCGTCTCTCTGAGGCTTAAGGGTTGCGTATATAAGGCAACAATGAGGGCTGTATTACTTTACGGCAGCGAAACTGGCCGCTCAGGGTAGAAGACGTGAACCGTCTTCAGGTATTTGACCACCGATGTCTGCGTTCGATCGCTCGTATCGGGTGGCACCAGCGAGTGAGCAACGAGGAGGTTAGGAAGCGGGTATTTGGTAGTGATTGTCAAACGAGTTCTTTTGTTTAACTCTTGGGTTTACACAGAGTTATGTGGCTAGATTATGTACCAAAGAAGCCAACTAGTCGTCTGCTACACCAAGCACTCTGCCGATGCTGCGGTCGACTGGCGTAGAGAAATGAAGTTGTTCACAGAGGTCGTGTTCGTCTCCCTGGCTGGAGACATCAGGTGAATGGCGGCTAATCGAGCTCAGTGGCGTGAATGTTGTTGTTTGGCCGAGTTGTCTGTGAAGTGAGTGCACTTAATGATGCGGGGCAGTGAAAGCCGTAAGGAAGCTGTCTTGCTGATGACGCCTTACTTTCACTTACAGCTCGGTTGTTTGTTTGCAAGGTGTATGAATATAGACGTAGCTATTTTTTAATTGTTAGATCCTTCCTCTTCGTCTTCTTTTTTCCGTCGTGGCTTGCTTTTTTTCATGATTATGTGACAGTTACTGATAAGTGAAAACCACTGATATGTTGCTGTATATAATGATGATGAATAAACATTTCGTCATCTATAGTGGCGTGTGATGGTTACAGTAATGGAGATCAAGTTGTCGATATTTTCCAACCTGTTGCATCCTCCCTGTTGCATGATATTTTCTTCCTTTTTAGTAGGGAAAGTGGTCAGTCAGCTTATTTGATAAAACCCCATGCCCATTTCCGAATTTTGGTCTTCCTGTAGCTTGTGACTCTAGAATGTCATATTATATATATATAATATGGTTATAGGTTTATCGCTTCCTTAGTGGGATCGCTAAGTGGTATTATGTGTAACGATCCACGTCTGATCGTTGAGTTACGCGTAGCCCAAAAACGGATCCCCAAATTGAAAACAAGATTGGACCCAACAATTTCTACGGTACTATTAAAGAAATGCATCAATAATTACAAAAAGCAAACCTCAATCGTTCACGACGATAGTCTCGTCCAACAAAATCAACAGTTTCTCAACAGGACCAGCAAGGTCAAAGGTCAGCCGTCACGCCAGTAAGCCAGGACAAGAATGGCTACTCGCGCCAAGGACAGTTAATGACACATTAGTTCAATAAAACAAAACGGGGTGGGTGAGGTAGTGGGAACAAGTGTCAGGTTAGTGGGAAAAATAGGGAATGCAAACGATGGGGACGAATTTTCTCAGTTCATGGATCAACAAATTTACACTATGCTTGACAGGGTAACCCCGAACGGGGTTCCTGATGTATTCTGAACGCGCCCAGAAGAGAGAAAGAACAAAGACCGCCTGAGCTTCAGATCAGTGTATGTCCGAATGCCAACATCGCGTGCATCATGCACTCGACCACATGTCAAGCCAGAGCGAGAACAACGCACATCGCTCTAAGCCAATCACAATCAAGGTCAACGCATGTACGATCGATAACGCTGTCTACCCATGAGGTGACTGTTATGACCTCCAACAGTTCCGTTCTATACCGATCCGAGTCGAACACTTACTTGTTCTAAGCAGGCTAGACTGTTTTTGTTTGACTTGCCTTGAGTTTCTTATGGGTACCTGCGCTTTGGACTATCGGCTGTAAAACTGATCTCTTACCATCAACCCTTTTTGGATGCCCTTACCATAACATGTTCATTCTTTTCCTCTTTACCAATGATTACGTGACATGGGTGATTACTGCATCTCTTTTTCTGAGCATTCTGAGGCTAGCTGTAGGTAAAAAGTGGGTGAGATGATTCCCGTTAGATAATTCGGAGGGGCTAAATGAGACTAACCATAATATCATTTTTCCCATTCCAGGAGCGCTTGCATACATGCCGTTTTACTGTTTCCTTAACTACAACGCGAAAATATTTCAGTTCGTTCGTCTTGGTTACTCAAAATAACCTAAATCGCCTACCAACGCACTACAAGGCACAGGGTACATAACAATTTATACACGTGCATATTTATTGTCCATCCGCAGAACTGTACAACATGGTCTCTCATATCAGTACATAGGTGATACATCCTACTGGAAATTCGATTGATGACCGAAAGCTAGGTAACTTCATTGTCTTATGCCTACGTAATGAGATAGTTGGGGACGGCACGGTTTGGATTATAGAACTAGGAAAAATAAGGATATGCATGGTGTAATGTAGTTTATATAATACTTGTCGAAGCAAGATGCTTCAACTCCGCTGCCGGAGATGTTGGAAGTGTTCACTCCGCAGCAGAGATTGATCTGTCATACACGTCCTCCAATGAGCAAAGTTGACTGCATCCATCCTGTTCATCCTCATAAGAGGTCGGTTGAATTGCTGCTCACTATGAAGGAACATGGTCAACAAACCTTTTCCTAGTTGGCCGACGTGAGCTGAACCACGTTAATTTGTCAGTTGTGTCCGTTTGTGCGAAGCTGGGTTCTTCGAGCAGGATTTACTCCAGCTTAAAAGCTTCTGCGTTTATACGTGAAATGCGTTATTATGTAACATGCTAAACTCTGACCTGTCCCTAGCATAACGTGTACTTCCTCAGTCGGGGTAGCAGCTGATGGAGGCTGCGTACTCAACAGCATACCTCTGTATGCGTTTCTATTTCGAGGTCCTGGCCACTTGCCTGATGTTTCTGCTACCATCCATTCACTGCGGACAGCAGCGATTGAGTCGTCTTAGTTGGATGGCATACTCAGGTACATCTGTCAAAGAAAACATGCTAACAGTGTTTCTATATACATCCATTCAATGCTGGATGCTCTGTTTAGTCGACATGTGTAAAATGGGAATGAGAGTTATCATTTTCGTGCAGATTGCAAAAGCATTTACACGTAATGCTGCCAGTTGGTTTGTGTACGTATTGATAGAAGGGGCACGGTTACGAAATATTTATATGTCGGTGGAACTGAGGAAATGATCAAGTAATGACGATGCGCTCTCAAAAGTCAATGCATCACTTAATTCAGTTTAAATGCACCGGTGTGCTGTCAGTGATGGCGTAGTTGTTGGGTGCTCTTGTGGAACGTGGCTGCTGTGCCAACTCTGGGCATGCTCACTGTCGCATCGGCGTTCACCTGTCGTCCGTAATTTGATTCCATGACTCAGCAGCGGGTGAGTGCGTTATCTGCCAGCTGAGGCGAACCAACCTGACAGTGGCATGGTCAGTCTGATTGGTGCACCCGTTGTATAACAGGCAGTTTCGTTGTGAGTAGTATACTACTCACAAGCGACATTCGGGAACAAAGGGCAAGCCCCAACGCCAGGAAGACGACGGACCAGAAGTGAATATTGGAATAGTGTGCACGCGCTATGGGAGAAGTGCCACCAGGGCGAATGACAACGCTACCCAATGTATGTGAACGCATATCAGCCGTGCAAATGAGTGTACACGTTTGTGGTCCCATGTTTAACATGACCTGTACGGGAGTTCGTGCAATAAACGAATTTGCTGGTCAAGCGTCTTTGCGGTGACAACACCGACAATTGGTTGTGGGCACTTTCGAGATACCGGCAGAACGCGGTTCGCGGACCAATCCAAAGTGGACATAAATTCCATCTTCCATGACAACTTTGGGATATGTTCTTGAAGTGTCCATGGATATCTGAGGGTTCTTTGGCAATTCTTTATAGTGATATTTCATTGATCCCACTATCATTCGCTGGGCTTCTAATGATATGTTTCCTCTCAGGAACCAGTTAATCATGTCCTACTGAAGTGTACGTTCATGGAAGTTGGAAAGAGAACACAATGCTTCTGTTGAAAAATTTCATAACTGCTTGACTCGACTTCACATAGTTGACTTTCTATTACTCGGTTACAGAGTTCATTGGTGTGCACCGCAGATGCACTGCCAATCTGTACAGTGGATACGGGGATTGATTCTACCACTTCCAGACATGGCTCCACGAAGGCCTAGTTTGCGATTTCTAAGTCGCAGGCTATCAGGGCGCACTCTAGGATCTCGTCTACCGCATAGTTGATTAGGAGGGAGGAGGCTATACAACGTTGTCCCATCCCACTTGGGATGCTATCGGTCGACGATAAGCTGCCAAGCCCTGACACTAGCCCGTGATCTGACAGTAAGTTGTTTTCAGGATGATCGCGTACTCCTCTAACACACCCTCGATAGACAGTCTCATAGTGTGGCTGTGTCAGCCGAATGATAGCTCACCTTGAAAATCGTTGACCGTCCATAAAAATGGCAGATCAAGTATCTGGTGGAGTATGATGTGATTTGTATGGCCGCGGCCAGGCCGTAACTTAGCCTGCTCCTCACGGATATGCCGCTGATGCGTTTCGCCTAATCGACGAAGTGTATGAACAGAAAGCGTTATCGATCGTACATGCATTGACCTTGGTTTTGATTGGAATAGAGTCATATTTGTTCTCGTTTTGGTTTGCCGTGTGGTCGAGTGGATGAAGCACTCGACCTCGTCATTCTGAAGCTCGGGCGATCTTTGTTCTTCCTGTCTCTCTGGGCGAGTTAGGAATACATCAGTTTACAATCAAATTCAGAAAGAATGTAGACCTATAGGTTGGAAAAGGCAAATGCACTCACATAGATTAAAATGTGGGGCAGTGTCCTTCAAACTTCCGAACTAAAACACGTTAAAATATTTGCAAGTTACCTGAAGTCATTTTGTACGCCGCAATTTATGCTATAATTTTTCTGGATCCTGAGAAAGTGGCGAATTACGTCAGATACGATTTAGTCGAAAGTCGATGCTCCTGATCTTTCTGTTATTTTCCACATTATCAACCTCAGTTGCAGTATGTCTTCATTTGTCTGTTCGATGGTTGTCACTTTATTTTTGAGCCCGATATGAGGTGTGTTCATAACCGACCACCGAACGGACGGACTAATTAGCTCCTCGTCATGCCGGTACGGGATTACCGTTGGACTTCAGACTTGTCTCGCGTGATGGATTAGTGTGCAACCCCACCTCGAGCCGTCGTGTTGAGTGTAAAGAAATGAGCGGCATCTAGATGTGTATATGATGCATATTTAGCGAGCAGTGTGTTTGAAAAATCTGACAATATTCAGCTGACACGTAATCATACACGTCGCATGGTGGCATCGAGCGCTGTTGAGGTTTAGGGGCGGTGAACCTTATTCGAGAACTTTTGTTATTAGGCCTGTACTCCGTTCGTTTTCGGACTTCTTCACCCTCTTGTCATCATATCATTCTGAGAGGTACCTACTGAACAGGCACATACATCAGCTAATGATTGCTCTGACCTGTCAAACTTTGTTGGTCTCCACTTCATTACCGTGAACAATCATCCCGTCTATGTTTCCTTGAGCACTGTCATTTAATTCGGTTATGGATTTCTATGCCTTTATGCATGCTGGCGTTAAGTATGCTAACGTTGTTGGTCATTTCTAATGTTGCACCTGCCTGCACGACAAAGCTCACCAGGAATAGTAGCAAGCATGACGATGTTTGTCAAACAGCAGCTGTTAATCGATCAAGATTAAAATTTCAATGTGCTAATTTCTCCAAAGTTCCAGAGGCAGGATGATTCAAGTCTATCGTGGGATTACTCGCGGTTTTTGCAACGGTTTCCTAACCTGATGAAAGCGGTAATGAACATCCGATTCTGTGTGTCGTTCGTTCTCTGTAGCTGCATCTGTTTCAAAACATTCACATTTACATTAGAGAAGATGCTCACTAGGTTGCGAACTGATTGAGACAGTCCGTTCAGTTGTTTTTTTAAAGCGCATCATGGACGCTTGCTTCTGGTCCCAGCTATGCAATGCTATAACTGGCGTTTTGCATGTTAGGTTGCTAATTAATGAGTCAGAAGGTCGTTCTGTAGAGTGACGAGGAAACGACATCATGAACATCTGACTTATTTTTCAGTTGTAGAATGAGTAGTGTTGGTTACGTTACGCACGGAGCACATTTCTATCAAACTGTTTGTAAATAGCTAAGTTTGTCCACAACTATTGCTATGCCCTTCTGGTCATGGACAGTGATCTCGGTCTACATTCCATGCAACATTCTGACTATTTTAGTTTATCCTCTAAAGCTGTAGGTTAGCGATCCATGGAGGGAATATAATGTGGGCTACAAACTGGACTGAGGATCATTTTCGCACTTGTTTGTGGAGGGTATATTCCATTCGCTTTGCGACCGTCTCAAGATGTTTTAGATTGATCTATTAAGGGATGGGGTCGGTGTTTCCACCCACATTGGATATCACTAGGATGTTCTTGAGCGAAGGAAGAGTTCACGTATAGAACCCTTGTGCGGGATTTATTAGTAATCGTGCGTTTGAGGCCTCGTGTTGTTTGGATTACTCGTTGAAATGGTTGTTATTCTTGCTTGAAGTATATAGGCACAACGGTTGTCGATAGGGTTGAATCAGATGAACTGTTTGTGCTATGATGGTGATCAACCTTGTATTCCAATGTTTTTGTTGCTCACTCAAACTAGTGCTCCGCCTTCATCGGTTTCGTTTTTGTTTTGACTGATCGAATAGAAGGACTGGTCAAGTTAAGTTTCCAATTGGTACCCTTCTTGTTAAAAGTTAGTGGTAGGTGTATCCAAGCGCAATCCAGTTCCTAATTCAGGTGATGCTCCTGAAACCGGTGTTCTGGTGGGTAGGATCACAACTCTCCCAGTCCAGTGAATCCAAGCAAAGACGAAGCCTTCTCCAATGTTTGTATGCATATACACACTGCCTCCACGTGTTGATTTACGTCTAAGATATCACAGACCGTCCTAATCAGCTTGTTTGGAATGCATTTAATGTTGGTTAGTCGTTTTCTGTTGAGTATACTCGTAAATGACGATTTGGGCTCACGCAAACTTGGTGCATAATGTTTCTGATTGATATATATTGTATTACTAATAAGTAGTTTGGCAGATTTTATGATTTAGATGAGACCCAATTGTGAAAAGTCAGGGCTTCGGCTGGATTCGAACCAGCGACAGAAACACCATGCCTCAACGCGGCAAGCGCTCTACCAGCTGAGCTACGAAGCCACGCCAGAAGCTCGGAAATTTCACATTTGGACTCGGTTACCCACCCGCCCCACTATCTCATATGGAATCCACCAAATGATCCAGTGGACCGACTGCCCTGGCAGGATTTCTCGAACAGTTCACGCTGGAATCCACCAACGCCACTGTTGAGCACGGTAGAGCGCTTGCCGCGTTATTGTGTCATTGTCTTTTCCATACATACTAAGATCTGAAATTAACCAACCTGTACGCACCATTATTTGATAACCTTTTTGTGGACCTGTGCGTTTGATTTTTTGTCTGTTGGAAACCCTCTGATTGACTGAATCTCATTCACTGTGAACAGTAATCTGACCCCGAATTATGTGACTGCATAATTTTTGGTTTCTCATAAATTATTTCTTTCCGTTGTGTTTAATTTTACTCCCATGTGTTCCCAATTACTGTTTGTTCCATGCTATTCGATTTCAGTGCCGTCTTCTCGTCCGCCCAGTTCTGTTGGTCGGCTTACATATACACCGGTCAGCCGGAGTGATCATGCGGATGCTCTCCGTTAAGAGGCAGTACACAAGCTTGTCCAACCGGCAATCCGTCTTACGTTGTGTATTAAGATTTTCTGCTATTTACTGCAACCTTTCCATGTCTGCTCCTCTCCCTTAACGCCACGGTGCGCGTTCCTCCTGTCAGCACCATTGGTCTTTCAATGTCGACCATCGACTTGCTGTTTCAGAAACCCAGCGGATGGCCTCCGCCCGTTCTGGATATTGTCCTAGTCCGTCTGTGTGCTCTTTCGCTCGTGTGGTTCCATGTGTGTACCACTGTTTCTTTCGTGTTTCATGTCGTGATGGCTGTCTTGTATCCCTCTCTAATCCCGTCCCTCCCGATAACGACAACACAACCCACCCAGTTCAGGTGTGCTCCCTCTGGCCACCCACGTGCGTGACCTACTTGTCTGTACCTCCACACGCAGGACAATTGTACAAAAATCCAATGCCCAACTTCCTCCGCTCCTTATATATTCGCTGATGTGCAATTGACCTGCTACCAGTGTTAATGACCAATACAGATTTGCCAAATCAACGATTTCATATAGTGCTTCTGTTCTGGTTAACTTGGTTAGGTGTTAACGTGGTTTAATCATATTGTCATCGACCAGGCACCTTCTGTATTTCGAGAAATCAATTGACCTTCTCTCAGGAGGGTTGAAGCAGCCGAAAACATGTGCATCAGTAGATCGATATTCGATTTTTCTGTTGACCAGGCCAAGGGCGTTGTCCTTCTGATCCTTTTGTAGGTCAACTACCAACCAGGACGATCAGTCTGGTGTTTGTAAGCAGAATTCCCAACGTTTCCTCGTGAGCAGTACTGAGGTTGTCTGCTCATTGAATCTGTTCCACACAGGAATGATATACTTGTCAGTCAAAACTCCCTACATAGCTTGATCAGTTGTAGTTAAGCCTAAAACCTATTCGTCAGTCTTGGTTTGACGTCCGTGATAGGTCTGTGGTCACGGTCGTGAGTCCGAGTCCTATCTGGAATGTTTGTACCGATCTAGGTTTGGAAGGCCTGACAATATCCGGTCCATATCTCACCCGGTGTTTCGCGTGATGATCGCTGGGAATTTTTTGGTTTGAGTATTTTGGATAGCTTTCAAGTCTAGCTTAGTTCGTAGTGTGCCAGTATTTTTATCATGGACTGTTAATGCCATGCAACCTATCGCTTGCATCACCTCCCTGTAGTCGGAATATAATTGGGTTCAATCTGGAGAGCAGACTGTAGCTTTTGACACGAGGCCGAAATTATCCCCTCTAGAATGCCACAATTTTGTGATGGGGTTAAATGCTGTAGTGGAGATAAGTGACAGCCCAACCAGACAAATCTGAATGTTCGTTAAAAATGGTCATGGAAAAAATTACATGTATTAGCAAATCATGAATAATAAAACTTGCCAATAATTTGTTGTCCATCGCATCAAGTGCTCCAGTCTCCAGGATAAATATTCGACGCAGAAGCAGTTGATGAAAGAGATCCGTAGACAGTTCGTGGTGATTGGCTGAAAACATGCACATGTTGCCTCTAGCTATCGGTGAGTACAACTCACTCGGTCAAGAGTAAAGCAGACGGTGATTTGCATCCTTTTGAAATGCGCGATATTTTGTGTTGGAAGAAGACCACAATGTATACGGGACGTGAAACGGAGTAACCATGTGAAATGCACAAAAGTAACAAGCATGTATGATGAACGCTAATGTGGAATGTGGTCGTGGATGAAACACAGCCAACATACCGACTGACTTGTACTTTACTTGATTCCACGGCAGTGGTAGCTCCCCCAGGGTCTACACCGAGTTGTAAACCGGGATAGGAAACACAGTCTACATCTCTTGTGTGGTCGAATTTGAGTTGCACAACTTGATAATCTGGCTGGCAGTGATCACAGTTAAGCTTGGTCAGGTGTAATGGACGGGTGGAAATATGTTGATTATATATTGGTTCTTTGCATACAAAATACGATTAGCGTGGGGGCGGGATGCCTCAGTAGAACACGATTATGAACCCACCTGCCTCCAGACTGGCGTTAAACAAGCTATGGCTTTGAGATTCACTGTTTTGATTACCTCATTTCTTCACATCTGGATAGTTCCTCACATCATATCCAGCTGATTCATAGCTTATGATTACTTGTCGTAGCAGTACCGACCCAACAGCGACCACTTCAACTCAGTGCCTCAAAACGTCCATTGCATTGTGGTGTTCTACTACGACCACGCTGTTCTCTTAGCGGCCACCAGTCGTCATTCATACGCTATCACATTCCCGGCTACATTGTTAAGTCAAGGTGTGTTATATCATTTGATACACCTCTGAATTGTTCTTAGTCTTGTGAGCGGTACTCATGATGTATAACATCCACCTTTGTTTGTGAATAGCATAATGCGTACATTCGGGAACCAAAGGATAGGTCTCAACGCCAGGAAGACGAGGGACCAGAAGCGACTATTGAAACCGTGTGTATGCACTATGTGGGACGTGTCACCAAGGCGAATGACAATGCACTGCTGCCCAATGTGTGCGGATACACATCAGCCATGCAAATGAGTGTACGCGTTCGTTGTCCTGTTTTCACATAACTTGTAAGGGATTTCGTGCGATACACAGCCTCCCAGACCAAGCCTCCTTTGCGGTCACAACAAGAATAAATCGACTTGACTGTGATCACTAAAACCTGTCACAAAATTGATGGATAAGGGTTTTGTGTTTTAGTCAATTAAGTCAAGTTGTGATAAACTGAACATCACCCATAGTTACTCGTCGAAATGAGGCACCAAACTCGGGTGTCGCCCTTATTGGTGCTCACCAGCAGTGCTAATCCTCGTCCGGAGCTGAACTTGCACCTCGACCCTTGTGATTACTTGACGGGCGTGCTATTCACAGCGTTAGTAACATCTCGTTAGACACGGTCAAACAATCATGTCAGCCGCAACATCCTGTGGATAGAATTCATTTCGAAAGAAGAATATGGCGTCTCTGTTAATTCCATTCGATAACTCCATGGCCAGGACGTTCCAATTAGTCTGGAGCAACTGACTCGTTTGAACTGCTCTTCAGGTTATAACAATCCAAACAACAAAACTTGAACCAACAGTTTCTAACTGTCAAAAGTTATCTGTTCTGAAACAACGAGGCTGATCCTCAATTTGGTTACCTCGTGATTGCACAGTACAGTACTCTGTGAACAGGAGAGTAGTTCGTCCTACTAAGCGTGGAGGATCCATAAGATCGAAGTCCGATAGTGTTGAGGTAGACAAAACTCATGTTCTGAACGTGATTACTTAAGAAAATGAAGATCAATAACGCTCAGGTGTGCAAAGACAACGGAAGATTCTCAAACCAAGATGAATTTGTGATAGCTTTATTAATGCCAAAACAAGCAGGTAATTTGTAGAAATTGTCTGGTCATGGATGATCCGCGTTACGTGTAGACGTTTGCCCGTGATTTGAGGCCAAACGTGTAAACAGCTGCTAATCAATTTAACAGGCTCTATATGATCTTGTGAGGCCAACAACAAGTTGATACTTGGGGTTTTGGATTGAACAATATCACCAGAATCTAACAGTGAACAGCTTGGACTGGTTGCTATATGGTTTTTCGTGTATTATAACGAATTGAGTGAGGGTCTCGAGCTTTCTTCTTTCAGATGGCGAGACTAACTTTTGAACTCACTCGCAGCAATGTATGATTCAATAGTTAACAAAGGTAAAAATAAGTCATAAATTACGTCCTCAACCCAGGTGAACTACCTAAGAGGTTTGATCCTAACGTCATTACTCAGTTTCGATAGATTAACAGTAATCACAAAAAAATATTACAAATAGTGATACGAATATGTGAATAGCAGCGCGTCGCTTACATTTCAAACCATTACTTTCCTGAATCGTCTCGAACCATAGAATGTTGTTTGCAGATATGGTAAACAACGTTGGTTGTGTTTTCACACCAGGATGTTAAACAGATAGATGTATCAAAACTTAGGGTAAAATAGAACGGTTTATCCTTCTGTCACTGGATCGGTTATAAACTTCTTCGTCCGTTACATCAAGCAAAGTTTCCCAAACCTTCATTAGTCACTGCCTACATGTGCATCGGTTGCTGTACATTCACGGCAATGTTGTCAATGCTATCGATCCGAAGGTAGTAGTGTAAAACTGCATCGGGATTTTTCCTACCAAATGATTGACTATACACATTTGATGCACAGATGAAAGTAAAATATCTGCGATTTATTTTTCGGATTGAAGCAGTCGACCATCTAACATGTTCCCATGAAAGGAGTTTGCTGAATGATCCGTGGGATGTTTTTACTTTTGATAAGATATCTCTGAGGCTCACACAGTTTTTTATCGTTTGCTCGGCATGCGTGTTGAAGTCAGGTTGGTGAAAGTAATAGTAACTAGAAGGTTACAATCCTTATCGAATGATCTTTTTATCAGACGCAACACCACTCCTGCTGCCAGATGCCGATCGTTTGGCAGTTCTCGGTCAAGTGCACCTGGATAGTACAACGCGCACACATATTTCGTCTCACTATCTACCAACGTTCAAAATATTTTCTGATATTCTCCTGAGTTGTTCGGCGTGAATGTGATTAATCGTGTTCTGTTTTTCAGTGTCATTAAATGTCCAGCCATCGTGCGGGACGTGTGAGGACTGTAAAGAGTTTTGCCTTTGGCTGTGGATCTTTTGAAAGTTATTCGTATCTGGGTGAAACTATCATCGCGCCTTCGTCTGCTGAGACTCACCGTATCTTCATGACGAAAGTGTTTCTTGATCATGTAAAACCGGTTCCAACGCATAGCTCGCCGGAACATCGGGACTGTGAACATTCTGCTTCAAAGTGCCATGACAGAATGGTCTTCTCTGTGAACAGTCTGTAAATCTGTACATCAAAAACCATATCCAGTTCCTCCAGAGAGACACTGAATTCAAAATATTCAGAACGACTTCTGACAGTTAGGGGTATAGATTCATCGATTAAATACAAGGATGCCTGATACGCAATAGATTGAACAAGTGCACTTCTTTATAAGGCTTCGTGATGCTCATTCTGAAACCGACACTCACCACCTGTTTCGTCCTTGTTTGGACTCCTCAGGTAGAGGTACTCTGAATAAGAGGCTGGATCGTCATCCCTTCGTGTTACGATCCGAAGCTGCTGTTCGCTCGATCAGCGGCTCTGTGAGCATCGTTTTTGACGAGGAAGTTTGTATATAATTGAGTTGTTACCCGGTTAGTGCAGGCGGACACAGTCCACCTCGGACTGTTAGTTCGTTTCGTTCGAGGTTAACCCCGAACCTCATCTCTGACGAGACCTGTAAACCAATACTACATACCATCACTCTTCATTGAGTTTGATTGTCGTTTTTAAAACCCACTTTTCGTAATAGCAACCGTGTTGGTGCTTTCCGCACAACCGTCAGTGTCGTCATCTTAGTGTATATTGGCTGGACCGAAGGACGAGACATAGTCAAACACAACTGACCATATTTGTTTCTCCTCCAAATCGTTCGCTCATCAATAACTTCAAAGTCTGAACACCCACTTATCTAAGGTGATCAAAGCCAACTGTTGTGTCGTTGTCACGCCCAAATGTAATTTATTCTACATCATAGCGCGCATTCGCCCTTGTTGCAGTCTGGGTCATATGACTCTGGTTGTCTCAGTGGATGGGACCATTCAACCGTTTTCGGCATCCGTTCATTTTATGTGGTTTCCAAAGTTTGGATAGATATGCATGTAACGATTTACGTCTGATCGTTGAGTTTCGAGTAGCCGAATTGGAAACAGGAATGGACCCAAATATTTCTACAGTGCTATTAGAAGGATGCATAAATAATTACAATAAACAAACCTCAATCAGTTCACGACGACTAGTCTCGTTCAACAAAATCAGTGGGTTCCGAACGGAGCCAGCAAGGTCAAAGGTGAACCGTCACGCGAGTAGGCCAGGTCAAGAATGGCTACTCGCGCCGCAGACGATTAATGACAAATTAGTTCATAAAACAAAAACTGGATGGGTAGGGTATGTGGATCAACTGTCAGGCTAGTGGGGAAAAATATGGAATACAATTAGGGGCAGTGAATTTTCTCAGTTTGGGGACCGACTGATTTTTAGTGGGGCTCAAAAACGACGGACCATACCTTTCAGAAAAAGTGTTATTACTTAGAAGTGTAAAAATAGCACACAAAAAATGGTCTGTTGGCTGTTCTATAGTGTTAACAGGTTACATTACCAGTGTGTGGATTTTTGGGGTAAAATTGCTTATTTTCGGTTTACTGCTTTGAGGGATGGTCGCCAAGGTTTCCCTCGAATCGAAATACATTCAGTTTTGGATTGGCAATGGTCGGTTCTCCAAATTTCCGTCTGGAGAAGATTTGGATGCATCCGGGAAAGATTTGCCAATTGTTTTACTATCCCAAATGTTGAGATACCAACTGAATGCCATTTTCATTTAGGATGGAGTCGTAACATTTTTTTGCACCCTTCCGAAACAAAACCTGATGTTAATGAGGATTGAACGTTCCATAGGGAAAGCTTGCAAGGAACGAAAAACGATTCTGCTCAGGTGCAATGTTGGTGGTAGTGGAAGAGCGCAAAAAGCCGGTGTATTTCAGAACTGTGGATGCACCAACTTTGTGAACCAAGTCCGAAAACGTGGATGGCAAAGATGATCTACCTCTGGCTGAGGGTAACGCATAACAAGGTGACGATTGTAGTCAGAAAGATACTTATTTTGCCCGACAGCTGTTTCGTCTGCACGCAAAACATCTTATTATCCCAAAACATGACGTCAGATGTTTGGCTTTTGGTTTTAAGAGCAATTCAATCTAATAAACTGACATACTGAAAGCGATTGCAACAACAGATTTCGTCTGCGATGTATCCGATGGCAGCAGTCAGTGAGAAAGCTGAGCAAGTGGGCATACCAAACCGCCTCTTCCACACAAGGACTTCGTTGCGGATGCGTTCCCACTGTTGCAGATGGTCGATGTACTTTTATCCTAACGCCTGCTTATTTGTCTTACCAGCCGTTGGTGGTCTGGTTAAATTGGATCAATAGGTTTCTGCTTTCTGATTGGTTGTTTGTCAGACTGGTCATATTTATGGTTAACATGTCACATTCGTTTTGGTCACCCACTGAGTGGCAGAAATCCAGTGTACGCTCTCGAGTCTCGTGTTCTGATTCCGCACTGCTGGTAGGTTTATAACAGACTTTAGCTACATTTGTATAACTCAGCCTGGTGATGGGGCGGGAGTACGTTCCAATCCCCCCATCAGATCCGGTTTCGAACGCTGTAGATCCCCGTGAAAACGGAATGTAACCGTCCAACTCACTACCAGGGGTAGCGGAAACATCTCAGGCGAAGAGTTACCTATGTTGGAGTTGGAAGAGTATGCAAATTGTGACAAGTTTTCATTCCTCTTTGCTGTAGTTACCTATTTCAGATAACACTGTGGAATGCGTCAACGACCATGCGGAAGGCTCAGGAGAAAGAAAAGCAGGCATCGTAAAGGAAACCGATAAGAAAGATGATGTATCGACCATAGAAGCTGCACAACAGTCGCTGTTCGGCTTCGAGTGTATGCTGTAAGGAATGGTTGGAAATTGGTTCTCAAAAAGCCAACTTTCAGGTTGATCTGTAGGCTGACGTATGCTAATGACCATGAACACAACAAACGAGTGATAAATGTAACTGTTGATAACCAGCGGTTTATATAAAGGTAATAACCAGAACAGATCTTCCCCTAACCTTTTCGACATGATATAGCCTGTATTTGCAAACTTCCTGTCAATGACCACCTATCCGGAGCGACCATTCATCCAGGTCCCGAATGTTGGTCGCATTGAGATGATTCCAGCGTGCCAACAACCGAATTATCTACTTATATGATGTAACTTCAATCGCATGAGTGGCACAGAATAAGATTCCTATACTAGTGATGACGCGACTTAATGTAGCCTCGAGAACACGGACGCCGAGACATGGTCAGTACGCACTGAAGCCACCGTGGCCGTGGGACTGCACGATAGGTCTACTCAAAGTTAACGCCCCCATTCGGAGTTCTGTTGGCGTTTACATGCTGTAAAGTGCCTGAATTGAATGAACTTCTCCATGTGAGGTCAAAAAATTATTCGCAGAATCTTACTGCTAATCAAACTTGATTACTCGAGCAAATGAAGTAGACTATCAGAATGGCATTTAGGCTCAGCGTCGAACTTTTTATGAAGAGCACCTCCAAAAACAAGCTGTCTATTTATGGTGCTCCGTTGAAACAAACAAACAGCAAGTGGTGTCAAAGCAACCCATGGAAAAGTGGAAGCCTTGGAACCCATAAAATTCCCTCATATTTATGCTGCTGCTTACCTAATTCATGGACCGTAAAAACTCAGTATCACATAGACTGCTCTATCCCACCGATCCTACCTCCCTGTTTACATTTCAGGATTCGGCTAGGTTTTAGCAGTGCCATTCCCCCCTGGAATGTGGTCTTTTTGGCCCTATGCATAGGACAGTGTATTGCAAACTATTTCAATTCGCGACGCACTCAACGATACACAGTTTGATCGAGAGACACTAATTAATATAGAAAAACTACGGAGGCTCTAAATCTCTAAGAAATTATTTCCTTTCTTTCGGCGATGCAGTTACAAACGAAACCGAAACGGTACATATAGGTAATCAGGTAATGTGACTGATGACCTTGTTCCCGATAGGCTCTCCGTGCAAAACATAACTCGACTGCCGATAAGCAGTTGTGCATGTCACCATCCACCGTCGGTAGCTGTTATCGTTATCCGGTTTCATTTCTGTCGCAACGAACAATAATAATCCGCAGAAATAGAAATTTTTTTAAGGCCAATTGTTTTTCGTTTATAGAATAACTAAGGAGTTGTCATCATCGTTCCATTACAAACCTTGAATCCTACTCTGTGAATCACACATGCGCAAGACAAATCTTGTCATCTCTGACTCGCCGATAGTGCGTACCAATTGCACACCAGAGTCTCAGTAAGCGCGCTTCAGCCCGAATTCTGTGTTGTATAACGTGCAGCTTCATTTGTGAGTGGCATAGCATGACTCGTACGCGCGGAAACTAAGAGGAAGGTCTCAACGCCAGAAAGGGAAAAGACTAGAAGCGACAATTGAAAACGTGTGTATGCACTATGCGTGACATGTCACCAAAGTGGGTGTGGCTGTGCTACTGTCAAGGTATCCACACAAAATGGTGTTTACGTTCGTTCTATATTTTCACATATCTGTATTGGATGTCTTGCGATAGACAGCATCTCAGACCATAACTCGTGTACCTTCTGGCTGCTTAAATGTTTGAATTCGTATTCGAGTGTGCCTTGCATACATACAGTTAAAAGTCCATAGCATTCACACTTTGGATGATTCTTCGATTTAGTATTTCACTCCTCATTCATGAAACTGATGAAAACAAGAGTACGCGTTTAACAATGCTCCCTCAAATTTTACTGGCTGTAACCATACTCATTGCCGCCGATTGATTTCGTAACCGCGATTGCACACAATTATAACCACGAGTCTCAGTTGTCTCTAAACGACTTAGATCGGAGATTAATCGTTCTCAGGTTACATTGTTTCGGAGATGAACTGTCCCGAGATGAGTTGCATATGAATTGTCCCTGAGATCAAATGAGTGTTCATCAGAATTTTTACGACTGTTGCCTCTGCAACAGAAAATTGAGTAAATAAAATGGAGACTGGAGAATTTTAGTATTTTGTTTTACAAGTAGACATCAAGTTTGCTACTCCCTTAATTACACGACCGGAATAATAATAGAAAATATTGAACGAAGAACTTAAAGTGGAACAGTATGACTTTACACAACCTTCGATAGGTGTTTAAAGATTGACTGACATTAACTTCCTGTTTCTTCAAAGTATTGTGTGGTCTTTGCAAAGCACTTCCAAGAAACCCACATACAGACAGTACAACATGATCCAGAGTGTATGTGGGACCAATACACGTACTCTGATGAAGCATGATAGTTTTCTGGTTTTCTGGTGAATGATCGACGTAGTGCAAACTCAACACTTGACGTTTCATCAGTACAACTAGTGGATAAAAAGAGGATATTTTTGAAATATCTCAGTTATTTATTGCCTTAACGTCATTCACACAATAGCGGTTCCCTGCAATAAACCTAACAGAACCAGGAGTGATGTGTAAGTTACATTGAATAGCTACGTTTTGTTCCGTAACACCCACGAGTTGTTACATGTATAGCAAAGAAGCTGTAAAGGTTACATTACATCTGAAACGATTTTCAGGCCTGACGGTTAGTACGGTAAGTAAGAATAAAAAGTTTGTTGCAACTGAAGTTAATGTAACAGAATACACACAGAAACTTGATGTTAGGTTGAAATCGTTTTACAGGTCGAAGGGCAACTACATCTATACAGTTCGATACACTTAACAGACTTAAAAACATGGGTTGAATAAAAAATAATAAATGAATCGTGTAATACCCAAGACAAATTTTTCGTTAAGTGTGAATTAGGGTTCAAACGGTCGTTGTCAGTTGCGTTATGTTTCAGTATGTGCTTGAAAGTCCCTCGGAAAGCAGCATCTGAATGATCTACTAGGATGTACTCCAACTCAAGGGGTACCCATTAATTCAATAATCACTTCGCATGAACGCGTATAACATTTCGTGCTGTTCACAGGTAATGGTGTCTCGGCTGTCATCGAAGGTCACTTAAAGAAAACGGGTAAACATAAGCACAGCGCTGTCAGATTGGCTATTCTGGAATAAACGGCGCACGTTCCGCTCACGCCGAGGAATAAGCTAGTGTCACCATTCGCCAATTCAATCACAATCTACGGAGTTGAGTGTGTCTACGATTGCGGTTGAATCAGCAGGACTCAGTGACATGTGGCCACTGTGTCTAGATGGCCGACAAGACTTACCTACAGACACCGGACGATCTGCTTGGTTAACAATCAAGCAGAATAATTAAATTTTGATGGGGTGAAAACGATGGTGACCTGACGGACCACGATGTCATCCAGACTGCAATGCAGAAAGATTGTCCAGAGGTCGGTCAGAATTACAGAGGTACTGCGCCTTCCCATTGGATAGTGGTCCCTATTCAGAGAACTAGTAACATTCATGACCAATGATATTACAGTACTATTCAATGTAGTTTAGTAGTGCTGCCTTGATTCATTTATCACCGCGCTTCTGTCTTTCCGCTACCGCTGTTCCAGTTGGCATAATTTCGTCCAATTTTAATTGTGCGATCCTGATGCAATTAGCTATTTAGTGTTTCACCTGTATTTCGCTTCATAATTATTGTTGTATTCCGTCATACGTACTGCCTTTGGCTTTATACAGGCGCTATTTCATTTACGCTTGTCTGATCACAAACGTGTTTTTCGTTTGCCTTGAGATCAACCTCCCACGAGCATCAGCATATGAATTTACATGGTAATTCACTGTATGGTATACGTCCAGTGTCTCAAGATTAAGCCGCCAGTCAAGACCACTATGAAGTTGTTCAGTTTGTGTCATCACTGTTAGGGCCAAGGTCCCAGGATTAATGGCGTCGTTCTGATTGTGAGCCAATCCTCGCTTCCCAATATCGCATCACAGGTTTTGTCGTTCATTGCTTTGCCACCTTCTGACCAGGCGATCAACCACATTGGTTTGCTACTGAATGTCGCATGGTCATAGGGTCCTGTAGCCACCAGGCCTTGATTATACACGTGGTCAACTGTCTGTCTGCTCTCTACCGTTATGGGCGAGTCTAGAGATTTCGAACCAAGTGTTTGTGATCACTAAGTGAACTAATCATGGTCATTACAGGACAAAACCACATAGTGACGTGGCCAACTGTTGTCAGTTCTGCCAACACCACTGATACCATAATTGTGGCTAGTAACCTAGCACATAAAAGATTAGCCCACATCATGTAATGTAAAATATGAAAATTGGAAACTACCATACTGTTCCAAGTGACTAGCTGGTGACACCAGATTATGTAAGCTTTGAAGCACCCATAATCCACACTTCATAACTGGAACTCAAATACGTCTCGGTGTCAAGTATGTTCTTTATCGTGTATAGGATGTCAGCTAACCGTTATAAATGCTGATCATTTTCACAGATAACTCAACTTTCTGAGTGTTTTTATTCTGTCTAATTACGCCCACAGCAGAAAGATTGTATGCTATCCTTCATCTCCCTGTGTCGCGTGAGAGCTTTAGCAAACTAAAGTCTTGATTTATCCATTCGAAGCCTCTCAGTTCGCTTTTTCACACTATGCGACGGACCTCCAGAACGACGGCTGGTTCAGTTTAACGTAGTTCGAAGTGCACAAACGAGACCTAGGGACTATGTGTTAGATAGTTTTTGGTTTACTGTTCCACAGAGGCGCGAAGGGGTTTGCTCAGAATATTAGACGACAAGCATCCCCACTCAATTAAGGCATCCTAATCGTACCGCGGCCAGTAAAGGAAAATGTGAGTAACGCTACCGTCGGTTAGCATTGTAACCTGGCTTGTTCTGATAGTTGTATAACCCGTAACGGATTTATGTTAGCCCGTTGATAGACACCGTTTCTTACAATTTCACCTGCGTGAGTTATCTAACGGATTCACACGAAAACAGAGAACACTCTGTGCGTTCGATCTGTGTCGTGGACCGACTGAATGGGGCAGTCGAAGAACAGCACGCAAATGTGTTGGTATAAAATGTGGATACATACGTGTCAGTAAGTTCTTGCGTTCGGTGAACCTATCTGGCCGTGTACAACAATGATAGCAGTTGGTTGGACGTTACGGCAGCCTGCGCTGCCAGGTTCTGTGTACTGCTCAAGGAGTTGTCACTTATTGGATAGCCAATGTAAGGAGAAGGATGGAGTTGAGCTGGAGAAGACGGTGACCCCGAATTGAAAATCGCCCAGCCACTTGTCAAGTCCAAATGAGAATGGCCTTTTTGATAGGCTGTGTACTTTCTAAGTATGGAAAATATTATGTTCGAGCTGCACGCTCAAACTTTGTCCAACAGGTCTCCAAGATTATGATTGGTTATATAGCTATCATGCACACTGTATTTCCAAACCGCGGTTATAAGCTCAAACGTTTCACGGTAGAAATACCCCCCGATTATGAACTGTCCTTTCAACGAGGTGTGAAACTCACTACTCACTAACAACCTTTCACCCACATGATCTGTTCCAGTACGAGGAAATTTAATGTGTTCACAACACACGGGGCCTGTATCAATGTGAACATAAGGCCGATGTGGCTTGATCGATAATCTCAGTGTTTGCCTGATATATGTTCAAAGTACGTGGGAGTACTGTTTTCTGGTGTAAAGCGTGTGAATGAAGCTGTAAGCAGTGAACTCTAATTAATTCTAGTGGAGATAAAAACTCTAGTACTAAACAAAACTACCATTTTCTTGCTGTTGTTCGCTGTCACAATCACACTAGGTTTGCTTAATTCTGAACACACTGAGTCATCGCTTTTGGAAACCCGTGGGTTAGTTCTCTTTCTAGTGTTATTATTGCAAAAGAAGTGGAATTTATGAAGTTATGATTTGGAACACTACATTTCATGACCTTCGTTCAACCTCGTGAAAAAAAATATGTACATTGAAACATATCACTAAACTTCGCTCCACATTTATAGTCTTGCCTGTTGTCATTCGTGCTGTTCAAAGCGAATATAGGGCAGGAAGTTTGATTCTCAGTCTTAATTCTAGGAACTGAACTACCTGAGTTCATCGCTTTATGTGGAAAACCGTGAGGTATAATGGCTCATCTCTCATTCTAGTGTTCTAGTCTTATTCGGTTCAAGCAAGGGATAGGATATTTCATGGATGTATGAGGTGGTTCGGGGAATACACTCTCTACTCAGCAATCTAATCATGACCTATAGGGTCGGGAGTGACGCGCTGGGGATAGGAAAAATGAGCGTAGCATTCTTTGTGCGATAATTTCATATCAGACAATGAGTGAGTGTCGTGTAGTTTTGAAAGCATATACACATGTAACTTGACTAAACACGACAAGGGGACGTGTGAGTTACAGATAGAGCCGTGTACAGAAAAAAAGCATTGGACGCACTAAGTTATTGTGCTGCCAAAGATGTGGTGACTGTGTACTTACTACTGGAAGTCATCACACAATATTCACCTTTAATCGGGAAGACAAACGATTGTTGACAGTGTCAAAAGACGAATATTTTACATACGGACATACATCACACAAGTTCTGCCAGTTTTCTACCTTCAAACGAACCCTTCGACGACAATATTTGTTATTACTTCATGAATCGGACATCCTAGGTCTGGTTCTTTGTTAGGGACTGAATGAAAATCGAAACTAGACTGAACAGTGCAATGGTCCAGTGAGCTGGACTGATGCATCATGGTTTATTGTTCCACGTCAAGACAGATGACCCTAGGTGTTGGTAGGTTAAGTCTGCCATACACTTTAATCTACCTGTTGTCCCAGATGACAGAGACTCCTTATAAATGATTCGATGATATGGACGAAGACGAAAAATAAAGTCATGATCGTGAATCAAAATATTAACACTGAAGTAAAGCAGCGAATTTTTGAGAAGCCACTTGTTACGGATCAGAGATGAACTGCACAGCG
>LOND01003920.1:3880-46058 GCA_014220965.1 Paragonimus kellicotti
TTAAACTAAGTCTGAATGTGAGAATTAAGGTTTTTACAAAGCACGCACCATGTCTGAATAATAAACATATGTACATAATGTACATGACATCGCAGACTGAAATCTTGTCCACACCGGCAACACTCCAAAATCGGAATATATTGTGATATCGAGACAAAATTTTCATCTCTCGATTGAATCAAAAGTCAAAACATGGTGAACAAGTTCGTTTCCGCAGTGTCATCTGCAGGCCAAACGCAACACAACAACAGTGAAATTAGTTGTCCCGTAAGGATTTTGTGGAACCCAATACATTGTGACTTTAATGCCATTTTGAGATTACGGATATGGTTAACGTGATACCCTGGCAAGTGGTTCGGCGACGGTCAGGCATGATAGCTTCGTTGCTTGAACAAAAGAATTCTGCTTGCGCAGACTGGGGTGTCGCAACCAGATTCCGATAACTTCTGCATCGGTCAAATGTGACGCGGTAGATCTACCTGAATACAACATCCACATTGTCTGTGACCCGAGTCGACTGGATGGGCTATCATTGCACTGGAGCCCTCTCGTTGTTGTCCGGTCGTCAGCCAATCAAGATGACGCTTGCATATTCGGTTCGACAATCACCTTGTAGTGCGATTACTGTAACCTACGGTACAGAAACAAGAGAATGACTGAAAACAATACGAAGTGACGTTACTGACCACTGCGTCTTTGAGGTGAAAACATACAACTGGTTCGGATGTGTACAACAATCTCAGTTGTGCAGCATGAAACGTTATCTCCTGGGCCGTGTCGAGCCTTCTGGCAAGCGATAGAATTGATGATTCGCCATTATAGGTCAGGTTCATATAGATGATCATCTATAATCTGAAATACCGAAGATTTAGTTAGAGAGAAGGCCAAAGGGAATATCTCATACGTACGGATCTCCTAGATGCACTTAGAAAATGTAATCTGACTTGATAGGGAACGGACAGTCGTCATGTCACGGGAGCAGTGAATTGGAGGTTGCTGCGCACGATGTACAGTACGTATCACATGAATGCAAGAAATCACAGCAAGCTTAAGACTACTTTCAGGTCAAATTTATTCGTTATTCACTGTGATTCATAGTCAACAAGCTGATTATTTGTTCCGGTTATAATCATCAAACACAAGTTCAATATGACCAATATATATGCTAATGGATCTAATGCCTGTGTAATCTTCCACAATAAACCTAAACTCGAGTGCACATATGAAAGACGCATGCTAAATATTAGAGTTCATTCAAAGTGTCTTTTTCAGTAGTCAGTTAATCAGAACCGTAATTAGTTGCATGCAGGGTTGGGAGTGATCTATCGGAGGCTTTGTATTCATTTTCAGGATACTAAATAAACGGCGTTGATTGGATGAGCGACGACTTTTCAGAATACTGTTTGGACCATCCTTTGTCAAGTAATGCAAATTTGTAAAAGTCGAACTTATATCTCATATGTTCTGTATTCAGGAGTTGGTGACCCATTCAAGGTGGTCGGTAAGTCATTTTTGAGCTTTTATATTTTGCGCATGTATGAAATAACTAGCCCGTACATTACGTGAATCACCATGTTAGAAGACGCTCAAGTCAGCTGAAACACATTCACTTAGTTCAAACTAAGCTTTTCAATATGAGTGCAAACGGATCGTGCAAATTAGGACGCACCTAGAAACCTGACCGCTTCAAATGCTTTGGTTCAGTGGCTGCTGTTTTACTCAAATGCGTGTGAATTTTATAAAATTCATTTACAAATGTACTGTGACTCGCAAGCATAAAGGATATGAAATATCCACGCATACATAGATGGATTGTCCAGTGTTCTCATATTCTAATTTCAATCCACCAAAGTTAGCTCGTAGAGTGTAATTTTGCTAGTTTGGTCATTAAAGCAATAGATCATAATCCGTGTGTAATTTTAAAACCCAAAAATCTACTCAACATTGTACAATGCAACTGGAAGGCACTAATCGCCGCTGAAACACATCATCCGGGTTATTAGAATAGGTGGAATAACCTGTATTCAAACAAGTCCGTTCATCTCGTAATTGTTCAATGGAGATCACAGCTGAGTGATTTTGAATCGACCCAACTCGACCGGATTGGCCGGTCCCAAAATTATAGGAATAACAAAAGCGAAAACAAGTGTATGCGATGGAAATCTCATTTATCTAATAAAAAAGAACTTTATTGACGATTACTTTGTTGGCAAGTCTGTGGTTATTTGCTTGTTCGTCCGTGTTGGATAGAGCATGCTGAAATTTCATAAGAATTGTGAAAACTGAACATGGTATGAACAGAATCGTGCCATACAAGTTGATTATTACTGAGGCAGCGAAACCTATTCACTGCATACAATCAACTTGCATGCGGTAAACAGCCTATTGTACGTGTTTACAATCCAAAATGTTCGCCTTCAAACCGACACACCCGGAAGAGTTTCGACAATACCTGAAAACAGGAGTGATACGAATGGGGATCAATTCGGCAAACTTCCGGTTCATTAACCTAAATGCTCAACCGCACGGTCACCTATTCCATGAGCAATGACTGGCATGGACATCTGTGTAAACGACTTGGAATAATGCGAAGGCACCTTTGGGATCTTTGTAGGCGGAGTCAGTACGAACGGTCATACCGGAATCTTCTGAGAAGAAACACAGTGACGGTGTGTGCCATTGTTCTCACCATCGCCCTTTTAACAGTAACTACAGAAAGGTTCAGAATTACTAATATATAAATTACCCATGTACGCAAACATCAAAGTAATCATTCATGCATGTTATATATGGAACGTTTGGAAACACTTCCTAAATCATCACGTTTGTCAATTCGGTACACATTTTGGACAAAATCTAGACAACTTACAACCTGAAGGATGATAATGAACCCAATTCATCAAGAGTATTACGACATTACGAAGATATCTACGATGATCGCCTTGATAACGCCTGACCGTTTACTTACACTAACAGGTGAATAGGTTTCATACGTGTAGTAAATCATAACAAGCATATGAAACGCAAAAATTAGATGTAATTTACGAATTATTTCATTGAGGTTAAGCTATATACCGTATCTTAGTGCCATTGGAGGTAATTTGACGGTGACATTCGGCATTGTCGTGTTTGCAGCAATTATTGTAAGTTCCCCAAGATGTCCGATGGACGTCCATTACGAAGTGGAAATCTTCTTGTGAGTCACGTCCGTCTATTTCACAAATCATTCAGTTATATAGGTTAGGCGTATTGAAGATCGGAAATGAATCGGAAGAGTGTTACATGGGTGCATGTCAGTGCCATAACAACCATATCAATTGTTTCCGAATTCTTCGCTGGATATGAAGTTTTTCAGGTATTGTTTGAGAAACGCCCACCGCTTGAGCTAACGATCGCGTAAAAGGACCATACACAAATTGATGGGGTCCACTTCACGCCTTGTTGCCGTTAGATGTTCTCTAGAGTTCAGATTTGTGACCCAATGCTGAAATGCTCATCTGCGTTGCATTTTTGTCTGCGATAAACATGCATGCCTTCTTTTACGGTTTTTGCATCAAGAAGAAAAAAGGAGCTCATGTGTTCAAGAAGTACCATAGTTTGTGCTAGGTGTCGTTGTTGAAATATATCCCCGGTAAGCGTTGTTTACACAAGATGGATTGACCAGACGGACTTGCGCACAGGCATTACTCCACGTATACAAGCAGCCACTGCAAATTGTACTTGAACGTGTCAATAATTCAGATTTGATTGAAAGACATTCAGATGTAGCAGGTAAATTGATGACACACTGTGGAACAATTTTCTAGAGGTGGCTGTACACTTCACCTTGAACGAAATAGGCACAGTATATATTTGTAAATATGCCACCAAGTGTAACTGAGCTTTATTCGAATGTAATTAGCTTTTTCATCTCAATCTGTTTGTAGCACTTCAATTTGTCACTGAAATTCGGAAGGACGGAGACAGTTCAACAAATGAATACGTGAAGGTTGGTTCAAAACCATATGAAACCACTGTATTTGAGGTGAAAACAGATGTAAGTCACGTTTTGTATACAGAATCCCATGGGGTCTCTGGTTGGTAGATTCCGAATGTGCACGAAACAACAAAAAACACTGTTAGTAATGTATGTTAGGTGAATGAAACTATCGAAATCATACATCCGAGTAGCGATTATCAGTTTCCGAAAAAGTGGAAAGTTTGGCGCTCCGTCAAGTTCAGACTAGTGAGCATAAATAATCAAACTGTGGCCAGTGATTGCTTGACATTTTTCATGGAATATCTACGCTTGAGTGAGAGGAAACCTCGAAAGTGAAACGATTTGTTGTGGACAATCGAATCAACTTGTAGACGGAACTTGACGAACGAATGGTATGCGAGAAAGTTACTCAAACTAGTACATGGTACTATGGGTTTACAGTGCTGAACGTAACATTTTACAAAGACAAATAACGTACCTCACGAAGCAGCTATCCAATTGAATTGCTGCATGTACCAGTTAATATATAATGATAGTAGATCTTTCCAACTCAAATGATAAACTGTTGTGATGAGTGAAATTACGGTCTTAAAGGAAAATTTGAATTGGCTTGTATCAATCCATGTAAGAAGCTGCTACAACAACTGTAGTGGTACCAGCTTAGTGAGCTAGTTCTCAGTAATCACTGGAATTTAATTCAATTTGAACTACAAATAATAAAAGCCATCCACGGAAGTTTTTATCTGCTAGATTCAATACTTACATGTAGAAGAATGTGGAATAGTTTGCTAAGAACTCAACACGAACAAGTTGATTGTGAAGAACTGCAATCAAAGAACGGTTGCCGAGTCAAAATTTATGGTTGATTAGAATTAACACCCCTATAAACGTAAACTTTCGTACATGAGTACTGTAAAGCGTTCGTCAGATCCTATCGATTATAACGTTTCGTAAACTGTTCTTCTGCTATTGCTTCAGCCAATTACATGAATGCCACACTTTCAACAAGTTAATTAACTTCAAAATAAAGGTGGAACGAAAGGTTACGTGTGCTCTGACGTACAGATTAATTAAACAATGATGAAGTGGGTCTGAAGATATGTTGAAAACTTAGAAGTAATCAAAATTATTGCAAACCACTATCTAGTTTTGCAACGGGATGGTTCAGCCTATGAAAATTCGCGGGTAACCAGTTCCATAAATTACTATCGTAGACCAATTCACTTGTCGGCATCTTGCATCATTTCTGCATTTTTCGCATTAGTGTCAGTCAGCCAGTTGAAAGTTTAGCACTACAATAATATCTAACGGTAAACTACGTGCGCTTTGTGGTTCAACATTTGTACTATCAATTTCGGGTTGCACGGCAGAATCTAACAAGTTATAATCACAAGTTATACTTGGCCAACTAAAACGGCTGTATAACAAAACCCGTTTGAAACAACAGTGAAAATGAACGGCTCAAGCTGAAACATTTTCGGCCACATTTCTCGAAATATCAACTTCAATTGACCTACACCAAACAGAAAAATGTTGTGGTATTCTAACTTTGTTCACACGGTAATAAGATAACACTAGTTTATACATGCACAGAGTTTGCTAAATGTCTCAGAGTTTCATTTGCCCACCATAGTCGTAGATTACGTTAAGTTAGCTTTGAGAAAAGTCACACTTACTTAAATAACACGTATTGCTCAACGATCGATGAAGCAGATTTCTTCCCAGTGTTTGTTGTCATCATACAAGGCAGTTGTATGGCGAGTTGCCGAAAACTTTTTCGTTGAACTGGCGAAATTCGTTAGGTCTGTTAACATAAATCGTCTAACATTCAAACTTGGATTATTCTTGCGCAAAAACTGTTTAGTTCCCTTCTTCGTCCGTTTGACTTGAATTTACAAATCATAATGATTGCTTCAGAACCTGTTATTGACTTGACACCGCGCTTCAGGCGAATACCGAGTGAACTGTCAAAGTAACTCCGTATCATGTCGAATACTTGGCTCACGTTTCTCAAGATGGCACAGCATTTTATCTCGTACGCTGAACACTGATTGTGGCCCCAAAATGAACAGATTATGGAATATAGCATTCCTATAGGAAATTCGGTGAAGAGCTACACTACAAACCGTTTCGCCTCTATTTATCGATCGATTCTTCAACGCAACCTATCCGACACAGTATTGACTGCGAGTCATGAAGGATTGTTAGGGAATATGTTGCAATGATCGTGGAGCAAAATTCTTCGGTCACCTGTTTACAGATTAAAAATGATGACGCGGACCTCCCGAATCAACTCAGCTTGTGATTCTGTCACAAAAATGGTTCTGTCTAGCTTCAGGTCAGCTAATAAATACAATGTTCAGTTTCGTTCCAACGACCTTCTAAATAACTTGGTAAAATAAATCATGTACTCTATGTATATACTATATATGCAAGAATTAATACATTATTAACGCTGCAAAAGAGTTCCTCGGAGATCAACCAGAGACTTTGAGTATGGAATCGTTGCAGTCGTTGTTAAATCGTTGTCTGTTAGAAACTCAACTTCACATCAAGTATATTTCTGCATGGAAAGTTTGTCAATTAAATACCGTGAAAACAAGAGAACCACCGCATATATCGAACACTAAGTGATGCGTTCACCAGAAATATACGACAACTGAGCTACTGATGTACCTTTCGATACAGCTCTGAAAGTTTGGATCGTGGGTCACACCATACATTTGCATATCCCATGATGCGTCTTATTGTCGAACTTTAATCGCGCAACTAAGTGACAACTTCTATCTGTGGACCACTGGAACTAACTGCTGGACAGTTTCAAGAATCTTGCTGACAATAATTTTGTGAGGCAGGGAGATCAAAGAAAATACGTTATATGACCTCGTGCCTTGCAAACCTGTTTCGACAATAGGCTCTTTTGAATGGATGAAAAGTCACCTTGGTACAATCTAGATACATTGGTTCTTATGCAGATCGGCATGTGCAATAACACGCCACACGCTCTTACTGTCGTTTGAGAGAGGTTCAAGTTTCCTGACTGGCAAATTTTGAGTCATCAACATTAATTTACTGTAGTGCAGAAGTCTGCCGCAAATCAAGTTTACGAGGTCATTTTTATAGCAGAATCCTCGGCAGCTATCACTGATTATACTAGGTAGGAATTCATAAGGTGGCGTAAATTCCTAATCCCATCTATCTTGCTGACAGAGATCGGACGTTGAACCTGTTTGATTTTGCCATCTATGAAAGTCAGATGTCAGAAAGACCACTCGAGGAATGTCGGATAATGAACGTATTCGCAATTTTCGAGGTTAAAATGAGGGTGAACTGAAAGTGTTGCAGTCTTGATTGTTGATTCTCTGTTAAGCATGAACGTTGAAGAGGTTTGAATTGAGTGGCCATTCAAGCATTACACCATTTACCTCCACATACGTTGAGCACTGTTAATCTTCGTTCCGGTAGAAATGCATATACAATAAATACGTTTCTTCATTATGGTTAAATGGAGGCTGGCATCAAGGCATCCATTCAGAACGCTTGTGAAAAGATAGCAAAATCATTTACAGATCTTGAACTGATGGTGAACGGATCATAGATTGTCATAGCTGATTCGCTTGATGAGAATTCCACTAAACTTCTGCGGAACATTTTGTGAATTTATCAACGTGAACTGAGATCACAGTTTTCGTATAAAAGGACTTGACAACTCACTGAAAATGTTCTATTTTTTCTGTTAGACGGAGATGAGGAAAATTCAAACTGATTAAAACCTCACATCTCACAGTTTTCTCTACCCTGGATGGCAAAAAACAGTCTATGAGACAAATTCTCAAGGTTTCAACTGCACAGACTCACTGTATCAAGGTTCAAGCATCTCCGCGACAAACTAAGATGTTTGGTGACATTTCCTGTGTACATGCAACAGAGTTGAAATTTCAAATATAACCAATGGGAAACGTAATTTCAGCATTCGTCGTAAAATAGTAGTCAACCGTTGTAACGGGTGCGTTTACCAATGCAGCCAAAATACATTACTGTGTCTGAGTCGTCAATGCATTCACATGCTAATAGCGGTGAACACGATTAGGAATAGACGGAATACAACTTTCAATAAGTTGTTGCGATAAAACATAAGAGCTGTCCCATCGATGTACGCACTTCACTATAAAACAGTAATTGGTATGCATCGACAATTTCCAAGCATTCAACTGGTTTGAAGATAAATTAGACTAACCTAGATTACATTCTTGCGCAAACGGTTTCATGTCAGCTCAGCTGTTGTTGAAGTGGTTGAAGCAGAATAATGGGCTGTACTTCCATCCCACACTACTCACTACTCAATCTATCTTCAGGTTGTTGATCGAGTGCATTATTTTCGCGTTTAGGGAGAATGTTGATCGTTAAGTGCCAGTCAAGTAGTGTGCGCTGACACACGATTAATTTTCGTTCAGCTGTCTGGAACCATCCGGAATGATGTTATTTGATACGTCTCGACAAAGGTCGAGTCGCGCGATCAACGTAGTTTGCTGAACAATTGCATACAAATAAGTCGTCACAGATGAATTGTGGACCGGAACTCCGTCTTTCAGATTCAGAATGATCAACGGAGAACGTGTGATTGAAATAACCGACCCAGCTTTCCAGAAAGTTTCACTTGTGAAGCTAATAAAACAACACATTAGTGATTTAGTTGATATATTCTTTTCAAGCAGCAATCTAACAAGCATGCGTATTTTATTAATTCTTTCAATCATTTTCGATACTTGAACCGTCTCCATGTGTTTGGTTACAAACTTGTTCGAGTAGTCATTCATGTGAAAATTACGGGAAACAAGATCTAACTCCTGTTCGGAACATCCAGTGAACAGGTTTCTCAGCTCTATCTACTTAACACTTGGCCACCAGACTTATTTCTAAATAGTTAACACATACTTGGCCATCACAAGATAATGTCAGCTTTGACTAATTACAGGCTTCGCATGCGGAAACTCTTAGTTTGTTGATTTATAATTGTAACAAACTGGTGGAATTATACCGAAAACATGTTTGTCGTACTACGCCTCGATTGAGGCTTTCGGAGTGTTATTCATCGAGACGTTTTATAACAGAGTACAGAATGTGTCAACCATCTACTAGTTTATACCTCGATCTCTAGTTGATCATTCATGATATACATGTGCGTCTATGACCACACTGCGACATAATATCAACGTGGTGGATAGTATATAAATGGATAAAACTGAGTCCCAATTGAGTATCTCGAGAATTAATTAATTGCACCCAACCTGAGAAACAGTACTGTCTGATGTGATTCACGCTTACGATGCGTTCGGCAGATATAACGATGTCTCTAGATGGTAACTCCAATGAAGAAACAACCGGTCTGGAACCCCGCACCAGCATAATTAGAGGCGCGAGTATAATCGTTCCCTACTAGAATCAAACGGTACGGCCGTCAGGCGTGAGTTCACCCAGCTGGCTTTCATATAAATCATGGAAAAATACGGCTGCATCTTGATCCACTGCCTACCAACGCGTAAACGAAGACGGAATAACGGTCAACGAACGACGGAGTACGGAGCATACGCGGTCAGTTAGTCTCTTCCCAGTCAACCCATTCATCTGAGGCTACTTTATGAACACAGGGAAAAGACTGAGTATTCAAACAGAGCTTCTTCGAGTCACTCAGCACAAAGACAGCATGGCCATAAACCCGTTCGTATTTATGGGGTTTGCGACTAACAACCTAGCAAAGCCGAAATGACTTGTCACGACAGAAGTCCAGATAGTCCAGTTTAGCCGTGTAGTCAGGATGACAACAACAGTTGTCCTGACGGCTGAGGACGATCGTGAAGACCGGAGAAGTACAAGACCATAGGAAAAATGGAGGTCGCTGACAAGTGTACTCTGTTAGTCTTCTCGTCACATCATATTTTCTGGGGAATGGCGACTTCCCCGACAAATAAACTGAAGTGCGAACGTTTTTCGCCAAAAACCATCGTTGCGTCAAGCTATTTGTGTAGAGACCACCTGTTGACCAAGTGAATAAACGTTAACCAGTGGAAGATTTGTTTATATTAGACCGCGGTCTGTTATCTGATCTCCGGTAACTTTGAGCGAGAGTCATCAGTATTTATTCAGTGTACAGGTAAATGCCAAACGAACATGAGTTTTGAGTTTTTCACTGAAATGCACGGAAGTATTTATGCGGATGACCTAACTACCATATGAGATGATTGTTCACACTCTTTGTACTCATACGTAATGGGCTAATGATACACTTGAAGGACTTCTGTTGAAACCGCGGCAGTAGGCCCCACATCAATCCAGACAACTAGCATGGAAACAGTAATCTTCCACTTTGCCAATGCCGATAGACAAACGAAGACAGAAACGAACAACTTGGTTGCGCCGTCAAACAACTAGCATTCCGAACTCAATTAGGACTTGCTGCGGTCGCACGAACAGAAAGCCTACTCAGTTAAGCCAGTGTTTGAGATCGTCAGATTTTGCAAACAAAGTGTTTCCATAGGAAACGCGAAACTGATTCCCATAGCTATAAGGCCATCAACTGTGGGCTTGAGTTTGAGGGGTCTTCTATGTTGACCTGAGGATAATCTCCACTAAGAAACAGGTAATTAGGTAAAAGCATAAAAAATTAGACCATCGGAATCGCATTGAATGAGAAGCCCAACGACGATAAAAACGTTTGTACAAGCAGTAGCCAAGATCGAAATTCTTGTCAGTGGCGAATTGCACTCCTATAGAATTGCAATCGAGACTCCAGCACAGAATGGAAGTTGACCAGCAACTCAATCACCGTACTGTTTTATCTATAGCAACTGCCACGAAATTTGTCACTGTTATATCGGCTGAAACACAGTCAAAGTAGGAGAATAGGTTACAATTTTGAAGCAATTAAATCTATGAGCAGGTGGTTTGGCTTACGCTTCTCAATAAACAGAGCAATCCCACTCAAGAAAAGACTGAGAAAAATCTGCAGAAGCTTCAGGGGCTAACTAGTCTATGGTACACGCTACTGCAAACAATACTTGGAACAGTGTGCAACTAGCGTGAAGGCTACGGTACGAGTCATATGAAGTCAATGAACCGTAACAGGGATGGATGTGGCTGGCATTCACTAGCGATATATTGAACAGCCGAACGAACCGACGATTGAGGGCTGAGTTGTTCATAAGTACTAGAAATGACATTAACAGATACAGTTGTTCGCCGTGTGCGAGAGATTGTGTGAAAAACACGCCTGTGAAGATCTTCAGATAAGCACATAAAATCACGACAGTTATTTATGACCTGTGCTCCGAAATTACACTTCCTAAATTATGAATACAGGTGCCAATAATCTACGGCAGACGGTTAAAGATTACCGTAGTAGAGACTATTAGATCCGTCCCAATCATGTGCGAATGACGATAACGTGTGTATCGCGACTGAGATATCGGCAAAATGTGTTTGTTTGACTTTCTAATCCAATCAAGAATATTCAAAATATAATAAGTATCAGACGAATCGACGTGTCTGGGAATTGAAGTGGAAAGAGTCTTGTTATTAAGTGCGACAGATGTTCATTACGGCTAACATACTCAGCGTGACTGAACAACTGACAGAACAGGCGTAAGTTAACTCAAGACCGTGATGTGGAGTGGCCAGGTTACGCCTAGATGGAAAGATTGTGCCAGCTATCACATAAACCCAGTCAGTGAGGATTAACTGGTGTACACTGAAGAAATGCGGCAAACAGAGAATGCAAGTTGACATATGAGCAGCATCAGGCTGATTAAGTTAAGATCGTTGCGCATTTGTGGTTGTGGTTAACTATGAGACTGGTTTGTTAACCAAGTTGTTACTGAGAAAGCATCAATTATAAGTGGGATATTATAGGTTGCGGAAACGGCCAGCAAACATTTCTGCTCTGCGTAGCAGATAGAAATTTGAAGGGCGAACTCAATATGGTCTAACAGACTGCATTTGGAGGTACCGGACGCTATGCATGTGGGGACATTATTCGTTGGGATCCTACAGGTGGGCGTATGCCGCTTCTTGCACACAAGTTAGCCGGACAGGATAAACTAGAACGATTGACTCTTAACACAATGACAGAGTTATTTGCGGTGACGATTATCACCAATTTTAACGGGTTATTTGTTGACGGGTGGTTCGAGTTAATTAGAGGAATGCTGTAGCTGATTCCCAGCCTGAAATCGGAATGATCATTGAATAGCTCACGGTTAGCCATTGATTTGAAAGAGAGTACTGTAATTAATGCCTCAAACTATCCTACACAGCACTGATTGTTTAACACAACAAAACATTGCTTCTTGAAGAGCAAGTACTTCCACACAGACTTCTACGCTTGCCTTTATTGGATTGCAACTGTTATTGGCGGAAATTAAGTAGAGGACATTTGCTATTTTGACTGTGTGAAGATCTGCTTTATCTACCACCAAACAAAATCGCTGTATAGCTCCAGGGTGTGAAAATGAATTGAAAGCCTTCTACGTTGAAGAAATATGTGACATCCTTGATGAAGCTGCCACTGTTAGTTTTCGTGTTATCAGGCTGCCGCAAGTTACAGTACTTGAACCATGGTTTTCAGATCGGACTGAAGTCAGATTGCTTTTATTTTGTGGATGTTACTAAGGCAATCGCTTACTTTAACAGGCACTGACAGCTGGAGCAAAAAGCTGTATAACTGGAAGAGCAATCAACTAAATTGTTATTTTTTAAAAACTACCAAACGTTAGTTATTTGTTTTTCGAGCAATAGGAGTTAGCATAAACTCCGGCAAAACAAATCGCGCATAGAAAAACATGTGTTTATTGAAATTCTGCGGTTTTAGTTTTCTGTTCTGAACCATCTTCTGTCCAGCGCATCTAAGCCTACACAAGAACCACAAAGACTGTCTGCTGGAAGTAGTAGTTTCAGTAAAAAACTAGAGCATGTATTACTTTGTCTCATATCTTTTTGAGTGAGGAATTGAAATAATATTGGGAATTATGAATACCATATTTAAAAGGGACGAAAAACAAGTTAAGTTACTGGAGCAACTTGGAGTTACTGAAGTAATTGTGTATCAAACATGGTTCGGGGAAAAACTCCCTCCACTCCTTACAATAAACATGTGATGTAAGTCACACACAAATCTTGAAAGTGACAGTAATTGGTTATTCTGTCGAGCTTTGTATCGAACAGACGGATTCTTCAGTCTCCATGCAGCAGAGTTTTCTCTGAAAGAGTCTACTTGATTTATTTTTTGTTCGCCTGTCAACTTCGATTCAATTCTGCAGATTTTCCTCGTAATAAGTTTACCACTGTTTTTAGTAACACTATTTATTGGACATTAATGTTATACTGACAGGTTATTTTTGTGTTCCTAAAATGTACCTTTCTATAAAAATGGAGTGCAACGGTATCCGACTCTCGAACAATTGAATAATAGTGCGCTAAACTGTTTCTTGGCTACCGAACAAATTGTACACCCATATGGCGTAATAGCAAAGCTACTGTTTCCGACCAACACGAGTGGTTCCTCACATCACTGTGCAAAACCCCGAACGGTTAGGAACTTTGCATAGCATGGTATAAATATGAAAGTCCAGCAGAATCGTGCAAGCTCTTGTGAAAGTATTCCACCATGCGCGGAATGACAAGCAAGTTCTAAAACACGCAGGCTCGTGCACACATTATTCCGATGAAGGCAGTGCAAACGAATGCCTGTTATATATCACCGGTTTTGTACTAGTTCAATATTCAGGGCATAGTCATCTCTGTGATTATTAGCCCTTCAATCAGCACCGCTTGTACGCATTCCAGTGAAGTTCAGTCACTAAAACTGAACATCGTTGTGCATGTCTATATGTTGTAAAAGTTTCTGTGAGATTCTGGTATCTACCATAGTTAACGGTGATTGAAATAACGAAGTAATAACACTTTTCGCCAATACTCCTTTTAACTCCAACTAGTTCCTCAACTATTGGATCAAATATCGCTTGAATGAATTCATGCCCTATGCGGTTGCGGTAGAATTCGTGGAAATCTTTTATGGCTATTTGCAGGATGATGCCACCATGCTTGTACCTTTCAATCAGACGGAAGTGGACCTGACTGGTTTACGATTAGGCGATGTATTCTACAAATCGGGTGAAGCTGATTGACGAAGAGTACCACTTCCAGTGAACAAGACCTATGTAAATAATATGCGCGGTAACAAGAACAGTTGGTTNTTTTCTCGTCCCTCGTATTCAACATGGTTTTGTTATGAACCTATCAACTGACCAACATACACATCCGTATTCGATAATTACCGTATGTAATGTGGTCTAGAATAACCGCAGAATTGTGGAACAAAGTAAAATTGTTTGGAAGTGGTCAGCTTAGGTTTCTGCAAGCTTAGCTACTCTACATACAAAGCATTGTCCCTTATGAGGGCTACCACGCTTTACTACTGAAAAATGTTCGATTTTCCAGAGTTAAACTAACCCACACTGATTTTGATAATATTGACAACTTCATTACATATAGATACAACAGTTCAGCTTTCATTGCACACGTATATGTGGACCGGTTCCAGGCAAACGGCCACGTAAATAACTGCGATTGTCACACACATGATTGCATCTCATACAGGCTGTATCAGACCTGGCTTCGCTGCCTCATCAGATGTTCGATTCACAATATACAAGCAGAATGGACAATATTTAATTTATCAAGATGGGCATTGACAGAAGCCTTCATGTTTTTCAAAAGTGTTATTGTGAGTATTTACTTAGTCAGAGGGACAATTCGCTATCGGAACGAAATTTTTTTTACTGTATTCATTCAACGTTAACCGTTGCAACTGACGCAACAACTCAGTCACGTCCACATTCAATGCACCCTTGATTAGTTTCTGGACGAAATGCCAGTGCGCTCGCCGTTTTCTGCATCAAGTTCTGCTCATCATCAGAAGTTTGAACAAATAATCACAGAAGGGCTGAAGTACGATATTCAGACACCTACCCTTTTTCGAAAGCCACTGTTCTCTCGTTGGTTCTGTCGTGTCTTGTGCAATTGACCTTAAGAGTTACATGTTATAAATGAAATTAGAAAGAATTAATTCTCGCTACATGTAGTACCACCAAATCGGGGAGAATGGGCTAACCATGATCACAGTGTTTTGCAGAATTACATCAGAGTAATCACATTTGACAGCCCATCACTGGGAAATATGGAAACTCCGCCACAAGCATAACGAAGATTCTGTCATATACTGAAAGTTGTTGCATGTCTTCACAAGGAAGCAACAGCAAAACAATTGTCATTCATGATCAGACAAATCAAGTGCATTTGATTGCACGATGAATCGTGATTTTGTACAGTAAATATTTGCATGCGATAACTTAAAAGCGGTTGGTCAACGTTAGCATAAACGCATAGATTTCAAAAGCACCTATATATATATTCAAATGCCACTGGTATATCCAAATCTGAATTGAGATAGAAATTTCTTGACAGCATCCATTTAAGCAGCGAGTTATTGAAAGGTTAGCGGTAAATAGGGTTAAACCAACAAGCATTCAACCCATCAGGGTAACTGCGCCATGGGAGGATTGTTATGATAAACGTTCATGTCTTCCACCGAATGCTTTCCGGATGACTTATCTAAGAGTTGCACAGTTTTGTTTCGATGGTCGTAAGTATTCCCAAATGATAATCCATTCCTACGCATAATGAGATAAATTATAATAATTAATTACCGCGAATGTGTTCTATATAGCGATGAGAAACGTCTAAGCGGAATCAGAGAGAGAGTCTCATATAACTGTCATTAGTTATGATGGAAATGTCTATTGTTATGAACTGTTTGTATCATAGGAGTTAGATTCATTTCAGTAATATGACTGAGACGAATTTTTTCGAAATAGTTCACACCCATAAATATTTTGCGTTGCTGTTATGTAGCATGCTTCCTCTCCAATTTATTTGACAGATGCTTGTAGAAGTATTTCACACGCTTGTGTGGAGGTAACACCAGAAACCTGACAGGTTAGTCGTTCTCAGAGGGAAGGACATATGTTTTCAACTATGGTGATAGTGAAAAATATTAGTCATCAGACAACGCAATGCTCTCTGGAAAGTGCAGCTGATGGTAAATGGACATCGAAATTAACTGAAGCTCGGATGCAGAAAGCAGCGTGGAATTGTTAGAAATGTTGAAACACAGTCCAATATTTTCAAGAAAGAAAATAGATGATTTAAACTTTGTCACATAGGTCTCAATTATGAACATGAAATGAATCACAACCAGTCTATATTCCATCAGATTAGCGATATATATGAGTTCAGAAACAGGAATTAGTCATACGCAACTTTGCCGCTTCGATGAACTAAATGTTTCACATTTCAAACATATAAAATGTTATCAGTGTTGGTACGCCATCTCAATAGTATTGTGTTTGAATACCGTCAGTTAGTTTGAAACAAGGATGAACATCTCTCCTAGTTCTTTTCCGAATAAGGTGATACTGCTGGTTATCATAACTGCAAGGATTAGTTACAAGAACCGTTCTTGCTCGTATGCTGACGAAGAAGACGTGAGTATCATCAGATCAATCTCTTAAACAACGGAAAAGTTCAGAGAATAACGAAGTTGGGAGTGATCTTTCTCAACAGTAAACGTAAAGCAAATAGGTGTATATCAGCAGCTGCCTGAAATCATTACCATGACCAAACTGTACGCACCTCAATATCGTAGTCTATAGTTTTTTTAAGAATGCATTGAAGTGCTTCGGCAGTGGTTTATCGTTGTGAACTGCAGATGGCCATGAACGAAAGGCAGTGGACTCTACCGCTGGGTTTTGGAGGCATCCGTGTTATCAGGTTGGATGTGTTAAATAAATTGCTGCATTCCACGTTGAGCAGTGCGTTTCAGGTCAACCAGTTAAACGGACCCTTTGAGTATATAAATATTCAAGCGTAGAAACGGGAGCGATCAATACCTGATTCAAGGTGTAACAATGTTCACATATACTAATTCTCAACCACGCTTTGTTTGACCGTTCAGTTCTCCGGCTTACCGGTCCGATTGTCTGGGACGGCCAAACAAAGACTGCATATCCTGAATACTTTGATGAGAATCCCGAATTTCGACGAGAAACCCAAGCGTGAGTGCTGGCTCAACCCATTTTAACCCAACCAGTATTGCATGGTTAACGTGGGTCATCTCAAAACTTTATATCACAAATGAAGGAACGGATAAAACCTGCTTCACAGGAAACCTAATTTAACACTCCGTCCATTTTGGCCAACCGAAAATATTTTCAACCGAATCTGATCAGCACTTAATCCAAACATGCCTCTGAAACAGTAGCCGTGCTGGCCGGCAAGTAGTTCCCTTAACTGTGACCCCGATTGTGAACTGGCTCCAGCAGAATGATTTATCCACACCACCTTATGCGTGGCTACTAACGAGGCAATTGAACTGAGCAAAGTGCGATCCAACAAAACGGCGGTCAAACAATTAAACAATCTTATGCACCTGGTGTTATACTGGTCCGACCCGTCTTTCATGAAATGAAAATTTGGTACCGAAACGCTATCGGAAGCATTGACATTCAGTTGGTGCATTAATGCAAATTTCAGACGATGAACAAACAGACTTCTTGAATGAAACGTGCTCAGCCCTTCCTTCTCTCTCTATCTTGAACAGTACAAACAGGTAACAACGTGTCACACTAGACTGAAACCCGTCTGAGGCAAAGGTTTTGTGTCGGCGTACCATTTTTCACAATAACGCAGGTTTGTGACAAGGTTAACTTAATTCAACATTTAAATTTGATGAAGCTGTACATAGCAGGCGTTTCAATGCAGCAAACTGCCTTCATCGAAAATGTAATATAAGCTTGGGATTCTCAAATATACCTTCTAAATTGAAGTGGAAACACGCACTCAACAAAAAGCAACGTATTTTCGCTTAGCGTTTTGGCAACAGGGCCGGGTAACATTAGGTTATGTGGTGCGGCATGCTCAGAACTTAAGGTGACGTGTTTAGATTTGCAAACGGAAAACCTCTTAGTTTTCAGTCAATCTTATACTAACCGTTCAAATATACCCGTGGATTTCATCAAAAGTCAAAGCCTGGCGAACAGGCACGTTTCTGCTGTCATCTTCAGGCCAAATACAACAAAATAAATGTGAAATTACTTGTCAATCGGGATATTGTGGAGGTAGATTCACAATGCATTAGCGTAGTGTGAATCTAATTATTAGGGGATTAGGGTCATGTTTGCCACTAAACCTAGTCAAGTGGGCCAATGACGACAGACCATGATAGATTCAGTGCTTGAAGGAAAGACTTCTATCCACACAGATCAGGGTTTCACAGCCGGATTTCGATCGTTCCCGCAACAGCCCAATACGACAATTCATAACTCTGCTGTGAACACACGTGACATGGCAGATCGGCTTAAGCTCAACATTCACACTGACTCTGTGACCCACGTCAACTAGGTGGACCAAAATTGCGTTGGAAATCCTTCATTGTCGTCTGACCCTCAACCAACCAAAATAGTTTTCGCGTATTCTCTCCGGCAAGTTCCTTGCTATGAGATCAATGTAATGTGTGTCACAGAAACAAGCAAATGAATAGATACACAACGGAGGAGCAATACTGGGCACCGCGTCTTTGAGGTAAGGGCCTAGAACTGTTTAAGAGGTGTACGGAATTCTTAGTTGTGTAGTGTGAAACGTTCTCATCAGCGCCATGTCGAGCCTTCTGTTTAACAAAGAACGTGAAAATTCACCCTTATTGGGCAAGCTAACAAAAGTTGACTTTCTGCTCGATAGAAACCTTACGGTCTTGCAGCTCCCTTTGTTGCATGTTCCGAGCTAGGAATTTGTCCGGATATACATTGGCACGAAACGTTCCACATTAGAGCTGCAGCTCATTGCCCAGCATGTCCTCAGTACAAGTTGTGTAAATCCTGACCTGACAAATAATTTCATATTTATTGTGTTGTATTTGGCCTGGAGATGACACAACAAAAACGAGCTTGTTCACCACGTTTTGATTTCTGATTAAATCTCACAGAAATTTGCAAATCTTATTACACTGTGGTTACTAGTCATTCGGTGGAAACAGTATGACTGTGATACACTGCGTTATGGAACTACCATATTTTCTCCTCGTCCGGCTGAGTTCACTGATGCGAGCTGGTTCTCAGCCAAGCATTACCTTTTAATTTCTGGAACGGTTATGGAGAGGTATCTCAACAACCAGACGATATCGATCGTAAAACCTGGTAGCTGAAATATTGACGTTGTAATGCACGTCCACTAAAACAAACGTGAAGGAGATTCATATGATGTTCAAGTTACATCAATGACAATATCTGGATAATGGTGTTCACTTGCGTTGAAGAAAATGCACAAAAATGTCGTGTGTATTTGTACGTATATCAGTGCTGATTGGAAAGTAACCACTTCATACAACTGTGGTATCTGTTCTTGAAAATCATGGCTTTATCCGCAAAAGCGAAATTATATGCTACTTATTAAAATGAACACCGCGTATACTCGAAGGAATGTTGAACATTTCGTGTGGGGTCATGATAAACGAAGCTGTTTAACAGATGATAGCTAACAGACACCATTATTCACGGTTTATACTATAACATGCTGTTATGCGGACCAACCAGAAGCTTCGTCCTCTTGATTCACATTTTCTGTGCAAGTGAACAGATTATTTATAATTAGTAACTAGTCACTACAAAAGATGTCATAGGTGACTTCGTGATTTGCATAGTTATATAAAACCGGTTTGTCTAGGACCAACCCAACTTAGTCGTACCGGTCGATGCTTCAACATGTGGGTATGACACCATTCAACATTCGTTTCTAATCAGAAAGAAGAAAGTAATGACTTAACAACATCACCGACTGCTCACAAAATTTCATGGAACGGTTGTCCGGTATTTGTGTTGGACTGTCAACTGGTCATGCAGAAATGCTAACGGTGGTAATTTTCTGAGATACCAGAGTTGTCCCACTATAATAACATCAGTTTTGTTACAAAACTAATGGACGACCGGCATAATTTTGATCGATAATCGAAGACACTGTAACACTCAGTTAACGTTCTGCATACTGGATAGACTCGCCTTATTCGACACTGGCTGGCCAGAAATCCAGCGGATCTGACGGTGAGATCATTTCGGAAGTGATTACTAAATATCATTCCTTGATTAATAAAGTTCTTTAAAAATGCGCATCTGATATCAGTATTTTCAATCAAAATATTAGTATCTATTGCCTACCAGTACTATTCAGGCAGTGAATACAAACTTAAAGAAACGTCTCACTTTCACGAAACTGGAGTTAGTCTCTTCTACTCAGTTATAACCAATTTACACCATGTATATTTTACTATCAACAATAACAGGGTCCCTAGTATAACCATTACTTCTAAACTTACAACCTAATTACTCTGTTTTATTTCGCATCAGGAAAAGTCTACACCATTCTACGCACGAACAGTCTACGACTAGTTTGCGGGGAATCAAAATGTGCATCGAAATCATGTTACAAAATGATGACAGAATACGGATTCATCAGGCTACTGAAAGTCGTTGTAACCGTTGAACTTGCAATAACTGACAATTGAAATAGTCCATGAAAAAAAGCATACATTTTGTATTTACCGATGTTCGCATAATTTCTTGCCAAGCTTAACGAATATACTTAACGTTATAGATTTTTCGGACAATGAAGCAACTTCCGTCGTTGCACGACATGTTGGATGCATACTTTGACACCGCGTATATTCATCGAAACATACTGTACGTGATTTACCATGTCTATCCTGGAAATGGCTATTTCCAAGAAAATAATCAGATGAAATCAGAGGAGATGACGCAACATCTTGAACGGAACAGAAGTGGCTTTGCCACCATTAGTCTTGCAGAACGTGAGTGGTATTCATCGCTTGTTTGAATCACACGGTTGACTTTATAAAGGAGAGTTATTACCAATATGACTATAACCATTACAATTGTGATCGACTTATTGCTTTTTAAAGTTTTCGCTTGATCATTATACGGAAATTTAAAGAAACGATTACGATTCCGACCCTCATCACCTTGATATAAGCTACATAGAATCACATTGTACGCTACTCAGTTTCTTTAGTGGCTAGCCTAGGTCTACAGAAATCGCTGTTTATCAAGAGCGCATATGCCACAGACTGTCCAGTTAGCGAGTCTGTGCACAAGAGTAATAAGAATCTGCACTGAAACACGCACGATTATTCCACCTTTGTGAATCACGGACTAGAGAAATTGCTCACATTATGCCATACTTGACTAAGAATAGCTGAATACTTACACAAACTGTTCTGGACGATGAACGCCTGATAAACTAATTAACTGGCAGTCTCTACGGTGATCGACGACGATCAACTGAAACAACGTAGCAGAAAGAAAGCGGACAAAACCATACTTTCTCTCATTGATCGATGCTTGATTGAACGTGAGCGAGCGTTATACAAATGTTAGATTGGACGTTGTTTTATGCTCACAGATTGATTCAGACTGTTCAGTAGACATAAAGTCTAACTGATAAACACTTCGTAATGCAATGGGCGTATGATAAAATGTTGTTTCTTGAGGGTGTCAACGAGTATGACCATCTACTTCGTTCACGCACGAGTTGCAGGAAAAGTTTTCCATTTTTTGGATGTGAAGATGTGGAAGTTATGAGTTCCTGACAAGCAGTGATTTTTACCGTAATCTACTGATAAGCTACCCACGATATTTCTATGAAATTAGAATAGAACTTGACCCGTTCGTTGGCCTCACCTACAACACATAGCGACATCAGTCTTGACGTCGAAAAGGCAGTTGGATTTAACTGAACCTCAACCGAGAATACAACATCCAGTAACGTTATTGATTATTTGGTTCATTACTAGACCCATCCTTAGAATCAATCTTAACGAAGGGTCACACATCCATTAACAATCCACGTTTGAACTGTGCTTAAGAAGAATACATCAGTCGAACTACCTATTGCATATTCAAACGTATCGAACATAGTCATTTTGCTCCGATCAAAACCGCAGTTATAAGAACGATTATTAGTGCAACTGAAGTATTCCTTATTGCGCGCGACAATGAGGTAGTTGCGTCTAAGGCGTTTTTATCGGCCTCCGAATTTACAGCCACCCAATCCAAAGCAGTCAGGCTGAGGACTCGAGAAGCGATTGAATCAATCGCCCTCAGATTACTTAATTCACTGTTCAAGTCAAAAAAGCAGTTCGTTTGTGTCTCATAACATCTAAGGCATTGGGTGGCTTATAATGCACACACATCACATCCACAAAAATAGATGACGTAGGTCTTAGTAGCCAAGCTCAAATCTTTGGAAAGAAAAGTGGATAATTATTGTTAATTTTATCATTTGAAATGATGCTCAGTCGATTTTTACTTTCTGCTCCTGGAAGTACTGTTGCATTTAGGGTTAACGGTTTGAAGAGTTCGAACGTCCTTTTACCCCGTATTTGTCAGTAGATTCATTGGATGTGAACACTGTTCAGTGTATCATTTTATATGTCAAGTTATTCATTAGAACAAGGCAGACGCCTATAAATTGTCACTTTTCCCGGAATAAATATACCTATTCAAGGAACATAGTTCACTGCATGGATAAATCTCAGCATCCTGATCTACCCTGTGCAAATTACTCTAATGAGGGCAATTTCATCCCACTGATAAAAAGTGTAGGAACCAGAAAGCGTTTTGCGTTTAGGCGGCGTACCACATTGAGGCTGTGTGAATTAGGCTCAGTGTTAACCATGTTGTTGCGCAGTTAAGTTGCCTGTGAGTACGGGTAATCTGTCATTCAAAAATGTTTTGTAGGACACTGCAGTTTACCCACACATTCTCTCACGAATGTTTACGGTCGACATTTCACAATGGGTTTGATTCAGTGTCAGCTCCATTTCGACTATCATATTGTTAGGCTTGATGAGGAATGGTGTGTTGTGCGTTCTGCCAATAAGCTATCTAACCGAGAGAACAAACCCCGAATAAATACGATATGCCTCTTTCTATGAACAATTATATTAATCAAACCGAGATTGCCTTCCAAATCGGGAAAGCTGCGTGAGTCAAAAATGAAATTTACATCGTTTTTAAAATGCTTGGAGGTTGGCTTGAATTTGTGGAGGGAAATTTTCAATTTTCAAACAATAGTCAGTGGTTGCACTAACAAAAAATGCTTACTATTTTCATGAAAAGTGTTCACTTTTCTAGCATGCCCTCAACACCCTTCGTATTCAACCATATCGTTCAATCTGTCTCTTTATAATTGGGAGGCTAGGCTCTATTCTTGCTTTTCATAAAGTTCGTCGGTAGTGCAAATCTCACCTATGGCAAAAATATGGACTACCGAAAAGTTCGCCGAAGGCAAAATTCCTGTTCACTTTATACTTGCAAACTATTCAAAATTCAGATGAAATATACTACTTCAATTACATTTGCAGTGCAACACTTTTCAAATCTCCAGGCATGATAAACGGATATCGAAACTGAAGTTAGAAAAAAGCTGGAAATAGGGGATGGATAATTGTCCGGAATTCACCAAATATAACCTAAGAGCAAAATTAATAACAATAATTAATAATTAATTACGTGCGGATTTAGTGGTAGGGACGCAGGGCAGAACAATAAGCAGTGCGTGTCACATGCAGAATTTTGCAAAGTAACACTTCCTATTTTATTCTTCCAAAATATTCAACTTTCTCACAACGAAACTGACCGAGTTTTGCATCGAGATGAAGGAAGGACTGTATAAGTATACTTCCCACCATCAAACATCGTATGTAACGAAACTATTCAACGCGGTCTGCGTGAGAATCAATCACCTCAATCCACAACTGAACCTGATGAGTACATCTCAGACGGATTAATTTTACTCAGCAATAAAGTACTTAGATGTATCACCTAGAGTGGAGTGGCACCTACTACCATTTCATTCTAAACTCATCAAGCTTTCACACGTTGTCAACAGTCAATATTTCAGTGTTTCGTCAGCCGTGTAACGTCTACAAACCCGTTAACTTCACTGGAAACGAGAATGGAAAACTGACCTTTCAATCGACCAAAACTGACTGACCAGCTTGAAACCAAGCAGCTGGTCTGAGTCAGGGAGTTAAGCATATAAGGGTTTATCGTTATTACTCGATCACTACAGTCTAATTGACCAGGCCTAGATAATATTTGATGGTAACAATGAGAATATTGAGTCAATACTGTTATCAGGCTCTCCACCCTGTTACTGATGTTCGTTTGTATGTTTCAGTGACAAGGTAATTCACTTTGTTATGTCACATGAGAATTTGCCGCAAGCTTCAATTTGTCCCACCACTAAGGATGTCGCTACACATGCAGTTAAGCTAAATATGAACAGGTGACAACAGTCATTGTCGAAATATCTTGCAGCATGGCACGTGGCAATTCTTAGGTCAACTTTTCGAACTGGATGTACCGGACATAGATGACTAGCTCACAATCCATGACAGAATTGTTAGTTACACATGTAATTTCAATAAAATATCAGAAAACCGCTATTCAATCACAGCCTGCTTTTCAACACGTTTATATAGATGAGCATGGTCCAGCTCGGACTGCCAGGCTACACTGTATACTGTCGTAAGGGTTCGGAATTGAGTTCATAAAAAACACTGATGCTCGCCCTCGAGCCAATTCTCTATGACCGGCCCCGCCCTTCTTTGACTCACTAAGTGGACATAGGTTCATTGGATTATAGATTTTGCAGTACGGAGGTGGTTGTCTGTTTATACGCCCCCACTTATGTGTTGGTCGATAGAAATTTGTGTTGGACGGTTGACAAGTGTACATGAAAGTGAGTGAAATAAGTTAGAAAGTAAATTCAACGAAGCTGCTGGCTGCAATCACATTATAGTAACGAACACCAAAACAATGTGGGACGGAATTCCGTCAGACATGCGCAGTTAATGACCTTTCAGAGTAGACTGGTATTACAGCTATGGTACATGTAGTGCCGGTAGCTTCTCACGTAGTTGCTGTTCGGATACTATTTTGAAGCTCTCAACCAATTCAACTCTGTCCACATAGTCTGTCAGTGCGTTCCAACGTGAACCGTTCCGCATCGCCAACATAACAATCCGTACAACTTTGATAGCCAACGTGCATTGCTATGCACCCGGTGATAGTGAACGGCAAAGTATTTTCTGTGAACCATTGATTCTGTAATTTCAGATAGTTTTTCACAGTCACCACGTCTCCTGGGTGATCAAGAACCTGCCAAGGAGTAAAACAGCATCGACGATGTGACTGTTAGTTTAAGGACGAGCTAGATGACCAACAGGACTTCTGAGGTGGATTCTTGAGGAAGGCGCAGTTGGCTGGAGAACACTCTGACATCCCTCTATCCACGCTGACGTTGTACCTATGTTCAGTCAGACATTTCCAAGCAACGTGAGTATGTGCGCAGCAAGATGGAATGGTCAACTCTGTCGAAGGTTCCAAATAAGTTGAGTGTGGCAGTCGCGCCTCCCGTTGACCGCAGGTCACCTGTCTATCCGTGCACGCGTGTCTGTCCCGCTATCTTTCACCCTGGCCCCGAACGATCCAATCGTGTTACCCACACAATCGATTGGGTGACTGCTTGTCTTATCTATGCCTAATCGTTGACAAGACTCATTCTCTTGTGTTCGGTAAAGCTACGCGCCGTTACCGTCACGTGTTCTCATTCTACTCTGGGCTGACTACGTGCCAGAGCTCGCAGTTTAACGTGTGTTCTAGATTATAACATTGAGATAAGGCATGCTGATGATCAGTATTGCGTCTGTATTGCGTCTTTGTTGATAGCATAATCGACGTTGTGTGACTTCAGCTGCAGTAGGATTGCGCCTCAGGGAGTGCTCATCAAACGCAAGTTGAGTTTATACTGGTTATCCCTTCCGGATTAAGCGTTGCAATGCAATCCAACGTTTATTTCCAGTCCGAATGCTTCGCGGCTCTCTACTAGGCAGTGGACAAATTACTCGCCCATAGTCGTTAATGACATCGTAGTGTTTCACAACGATACACGACCTGTGATCATATAGGCTGGATGTGTCGATAAGGCCAGACCTTCCAATTTTGTTATGCTGTCTTCAGCTCTGCAAAATTCGCCTTGTGCTATGGCTTCAGAATACACATTTTCGTGTGAACAGTTGAATTAAATTGTCCGTACTCTCTACGACCAAGTGGAGCCGTAAAATCTAGATTGGTTATCATGTCACTTCCGTTAGAAGTGAAGTTATGACAAGACGGTGCTCAATTCCCCCATCATCTAGTGCGGTCCTGGACGTGTTTGAATGGACCAGCTTCTATCATCGCTTTGATGAAACCACTGGCAGTGGACGACATCAGGGTATTGACAGAATGGTTATCTAAGTCTGGTCTCAGGTTATTAAGATTTCCCACCGTCAACAGCTGAACACAACGAAAGAATGTTATTTTATGTAGAGCGTTGTGCAAGGCTGTATCGGCCTGCCTGTGTGCACAACACAATCTGTAATTCACACTGAACTAGCATGTGAAGTCTTGACTGACGGTAACTACTTCCTATACCGAATGTGAATAGTTTAGTAGCACTCTGTCATGAACATTTGAGTTCACATGGTGAGAACTCAAATAAACGGCTACACCAAATCCTTCAACCGATCTTCCTATCACTGCGAAACGTTGTCGTGTGAGGGATAGACGGTTTGCCGTCCCACATGTTCCCTTTACACTGAGTCTCTACAAGTGGGTTTTGCTCGGAACAGAGATCGAAAAGCTTTTCCAGTTTACTGAGGGGTGACACCGCGTCGGTGTAAAAATAGTACCAAGGGGTAGTTTCACTCTCTACAGTATACACAGCAGATGAATCCACTTGAGGTGATGCATTCAGTGAGAAGGGCTATGTCAAGGTCTTCAGCGTACTTCGAGGCCACAATCCTCTATTGCAATGATGCCAAGTCAGGCACTTTCTAAATCCTGGACAGAATTAGGCATCTGCATGAAGTTCACGAAGGGTAGTATTAAGAGCAATAGCACTAGCCTGTATGCTAGCATATAGCTGGTAGTGTGAATGGAAGGTCGATGCGAAAACATACGACATTACGAACTATAACCGTCATCCGCTCGACCACAAATTACGCGAACACCGTTTGTTCGGCGGCAACTTGAAAATAAGCGGATTGCAGTTTGTTATTCACCTATTTTCACGCCGTGCTAAGCGGCGCGCACAGAAACTGTGACCATGCAGATGAGAGCCTCGTCTTGCAGAACAAGGTGTTGCCGGTTCAATCTCCCACTCAAACTATTTCCACATTCCAGTTCAAACAAGAACGGAACCGGTCAGGCAATGTCGGTTTGAGGATGAGCATAAACGGATAAAATGGTCGGAAAGCTGCCTTCCTTGGAAGCAGATAATTTCTGTAAGGCAGGCTGTATGTTTTCACTTCCCTGCTTTCCAGCGTTGCCAGAATAATCTGTTATTTAAAGACAGACTTTCAGTCTAGTTCAAACCTGAAAAATCAGCATGCACAAGCGACAATGATTTGAATATATAAACAATCTCAAATTCTTTGAAACTGCTATATACGACCACAACAGTGTTTGTTTTGAATGGCCGCGTCGATGATGACCGTTTTCCACAAACGGGTTGTTAGAAAAATGTCTGTTTGATGCGCATGTTAATATCCATCTTTTTGGTATCAACGAGGTCAAACATAATGCGTTCAATATACAATGGGGTAATTTGGACTGATTAAGATAATTGAAACGCGTTTGCTCCCGATGTAACCGCCGAACTGAAATTTTTAAGGGAAGCTCTAATCGAATGCACAATTGCATTTAACCAATCTGCCGCCAATAAGAAAGCGTCACTAACGTGAGGAGACGTGAGTAGTTTTAGCAGTAGACATCAGACCTATGACTATAGATCGAGGAGGACAATAGTAAACAGGGTCATCAGAACGCGTCGTCGGAAACATAGAAACAGAATATTTTTAAATGCCCACATTATGAGTGGCTAGCCATAACGAACCGATAAGGCTTCTCGAGTATCGAATCTAAAGGATTATCTTTGAAATCAACGGTTGAACTCAAAAGCAGTGGTAAAATTATCTGTTGCGAACTATACTTCCTAGTAAAATATTTTTGTACATTATCCGACTTTTCATTCTTGGGTCAGTGATCTGTATGTCCGGGGAAAAATTATTTAGTCGTGATAGTGTTTGTATTAATAGATACACGGATATGGAATTACTCTTTAAGTCATTGACAGGTAAAGCTACTGTTCTAAAAAGCGGATTTCAATTTATTCGCATATAGTTGTGGTCAGTTGGGAAATGTATTTGCACTTATCCTGTTTTGGTCTGTCAAAATTCAATTCTTATGAATCTGTAGGTGTTCCATGACGATGTTTTAATAAAACACACAGTTACGCATAAGTTGGCCAGATTAGTATTACAGTCTAATTTGGAAACAGGGTTTACCCGTACTTTAAATGCTAGTTGCTAAAGACAACATTAGCGCTCTTTTATTAAGAAGGAACAACAAAAATTGCAAATGATGTAGACTGACTGATGACTGCCGGTAATTGATTGCCATTGCTCAGAATGGACAGTAATGTGTCGTATTTTCCTAGTGTCACGTCACGGTTAAAATCCGACCGAATTATGCCATAATCTGTTGACAGTAAGTTCCGTCTACTTTTGGTCTCATTGGTCCTGTTAGTTATTTGTCACTAAAACTATTTGGATGATAATTTTCCATAATTTGCATAGGGTTTTCAAAACGAGGGTATTAAATAATAATAATCATCTTCATATCAGCGATGAGCCTGACCAAAAGATACTGTGGCTCGGGCTGCCGCATACCTCAACAGTGACGTGGAATATCCCAGAAGAAAACGTCACTAAGAAGGTTGAATAGTTAATAGAATTCTAAGCAAAAGAACTAGTAATGGTATGGATGCAGGTATGCCATTCACTGCGACACGCGCCATCCGGATAGCGTCTCTAACCACGGTATGATTGATTACTAGGACCCATTCAGGTATCGACACCTATCCATTCACTCAGTGGAGCAGTCAGGGTTCTCATGTTCGTGAGCACGTTGTCGCTTGACGCCACGTGGTTTCACCCAACTGTAAGTGGTCTCAGTAGATAAGGCCCGGACAGGTGAACGCTAAGCTGGCATAGGATTACGTGACCTAACCATCGCAGGCTGTGCAACGTGAGTAGTTGACGATCGACCGCGCATCCCGAGCGTTCCGAATATACAAATACAGCAGCTTTGATATATTCCTTGCAACAGGCCACGTTCCGAACCATAAAGCAGAACAAAACGTACACAATTTATATACTCTTCATTTTAGCGACAATCGAACGTCTTTCCGACGCACGGTGACGCAGGATTGCGAAGCAACTCGTGCCTTTGCTATCCTCGCTGATTCCTAATCAGGATAATATATAGGCTGACAGAAAGTGCTAACCGAACGTGAAACTGTCCACAGTCTCAAGGGATTACCTGCAATAAGAAAGTAAGGGTGGAAGTGAATCAGTCTTGAAGCAACACTTGCACTTGTGAAGGTACAAAGGCATTCCATACAAACATGGTCACTCAACTTGTTCAGCATGGTCTGCATATCTTCGGCTGAGGGGATAAGTGAGAAAATTTCACTCTCATGCTCCAGATCGTTAATCGGCGTCAAGAAGAAGCTCAACACCAAGTCCACTGGACTCCTAAGCGCACCTCTCAAAATGTCGTCCATGACAAATTGAACGGGAAAGAGAATCGACCCTTGCGAACACCACTAAGTGATGAATGCCGAGACAGTGTCACAGCTGCAGAGTGAGCATACATGACTCTCACAGATTCCGTTTTTCCTGGTACCCCTTCGCGAGAAGAACAGTTCACAGAGAACGTTCGAGCAACTGATCGAAAGCAGCTTAGTCCAGAAAGACCACGACCGTCGGCTGCCTATAAGAGTGCCGATGTTCCAAGATGCGTCGCAAGATGAAAATGTGGTCAACGCACCCTCGACTGATCGGAACCTGCCTGTTCTCTCACGTATCTGGCTTTCCTGGTTTAGTGAGCGTCGTAAAAATGAGGCCAGTGAGTAACTTGGAAGCAACAGATACCAAAACTGATGCTTCTGTGGTTGTAACATAGACTTCGAACCTTTTTGAAAATGGGAATTACTGATGACAAGCACCAATCGCGAGTACTCTTCAGTTCTCCCAAATCGTCGGAGGAGTTAGCTCGTTTGATATTAACCTTCTCCGCCATCCTTTGAACAGAGAAGAAGGGATTAGGTCTGGTTCGGGAGCCTTGTTACGCTTCATAATTTTAAGCTCTAAGGACACTTCTGCTTCGAACGGAGTACCGTCTGGAATGCAATAACGTGACTATTCGGGTCCCGTCGTCCACATGCTCTGGTTGAGGCCCGGTGAACTGTTCTCAAAATTTCACCCATCTATTCAAGTCGACGCGATTGATTGGTGATAAAGGAACCATCTTTTCACCATATGGTCCTCAATTACGCCCAGAACGACGACCAGATACAACACGGAGATCAAGGAAAAAAGCCTCCCGAAAATTTTAACAGAAAAAAGGTCCTTCTCCCATTCTCTTTTGACTGTTCGACCAAAGTAGTGGCTCACGGTCATGCGCAAGCTTTCAGTCAGCTTTTGCGTTCTTCAGTTCTCGAAGGTCGTCATTGTATTCAGAACAAGGTGGGATCGGCGCCGCTTTGTTCTAGACGTTTATCGACAGCGACGGAAATCCAGTTTTGTCTCAACTGAACAGCTCCTTCGGAACATACCTCAAACAGCAGATTCATAGCTGCCGAATGAGTTTTTCCAGTGTTTGTTGGATGCAATTCACCGACCACTCGAATAGGCAACTTTGTGCTTAAACGCCTTCTGGTAAGCGTTTCTTTTAACACACTCATCGATCGAATGTCAGCTAATATACCTTGCAGTGTACCAGCGTGGTGTCCTCTGAGATGAATGCCAAAAACAAAACGGGCAAGGCACAACAGATGTCCGAGTCCAGGTGGTTGCTCCAAAAGGGCGACAGTCCTTAAAGAGTGGGCGCACTGTCCACTGACTGCTATATTGATCCACTGCGTCCACGGCTTGGAAACACACGGATGGTCTCCATGTAACAGTGCTTCGTCCTGTGTTGTGGATGCTGTGCTGAAATTAAGACATAAGGAGGCACAAAGTGCAGCAGTCTGTCACATTAGTCAGTGCTTGTACCCGGACCCAAACATACTTCCAGCCGCTCTGAACGGGGAAAGCGCGAAGCTGGACATTCCAAATCGATCGCTATTATGATGGTGTCGAGTGTTTGGTTTGTTTTAGAAGGCCAAGAGGCGTCATCAGAATGCTCCTTGGTATCATCGAAGAGTGTCTGTTGAGCGTACGCGATTGATGAATACACAGTCTTTCTGATTTGCGTCGACAGACTTTTACCGATGTATTGAGTCGCAGCGACAAGCGACTGTTCACTGGGATCCAATCACCAAACATTGCTCTGCTCTGAACTACATGCGATTCCGTCCACTTGACCACGAGATTCAGCTTCGGCGTCACCAGAAATTTGAGAGAGAAGCGCTTCAAATCGACAGTTTATTTAGGGGTGACTCAGTGAATATGGTATAGAATCGTAGACTCGCGTCTCAGACACGCACACACATCAAGCTGCAGATTGAGAAGTACTAGCCAGAGCAGCTTGCTGATGACTCGTCGGAGAGTACGGACATTAAGACGCCAATGTTTACCGGTTGTCTTGGCCTTAGAAAAAATTATCGCCGAAGGCACATGGAAGCGGAAAAGGGGGGTAAAACAGTAAGAGAAAGTCGCATTGGGTTAATAATGTCATGTCGGAAGAGCAGATTACTTCTGATACTTCCCGGTCGTTTATGCCGCGGAAGGGGGTTGACTTGAGGGACCCCACCCCGAGTCTCTGACTCGAAAGTCTGACCTGCGAGACAACAGGATACAGGGTTTTCTTGGGGGACCCCACCCGGAGCCAATGACTCAAGAGTCTGACTTACTTGGCACTGAGGGGCTTGCCTAGCCCGAGGGCGCAGTGAATAAGACATGGATGTCTGATTCTGAACACTGCTGCTCGCAGTGGATGTGCTCAAAGCTACATCGGGCTTTTCGGTGGTAGATGTTTTTCGACCGTATTGCATATTACGTCGGCGGTCACGGTCAACCGTTGAACGATCGGAGTGCTCTTTGTTTGGGGGTACCTTGTCTAACCCCCTTCTCCCTGATACGGAAGACAGCAGTGTCGCAATTATAGAAATAGTTCTACTGTATGCCCATAGGATCGTGCCTCACTACCTAAGCACTCCTACGCGGTCAGTAGTGCGACATACAATCCTACGAGTGTAACTGCTTTCCCTCTGGCTGCTCTCCTTTGGCCTGTATGACAGGGTTGAACCTGGGAGGACCGGAGTCCTAGTCAGCATAGCTTATCATCAGACACTGTAACTGCGATACAATACATTACAAAGTTTTATTGTGGATAATACCAACGTGATTTTGGCCAAACTTTTATAACTACTTTTACTTGGCATAGCAGTAAGTGCTATTTTGAAAAAATCAGACTGTAAAACCGTCGGTAGTATGTGTACAATACTTTGCGTATGGTGGGCTTGACGATTATGTCAACGTGCGCGATCGAAATCTATAATTACTCTGCTCGAAGCAAACGATTATCTCGATACACGCAGGACCTTAGTAGCAGAGCTCCGCAACGTCTATCATGTTAAACGTGTTAAAAACGCTGCCTGTTCTACACAGAAAATTTGACCGTGGTTCACCTGATAACATGTTAATGCTTGCGTTCTGGAGTAAGATTGCTTGATTGGACCCAGTCAGTCATTCTCTTGAAAAGACCTCTTGAATGTACATGTGTGAAACGAAAGTGACATGCAACACAATACTCTACCAGGTTGATACTGTGTCAAAAAATGCAGGCATTTTCAACCTTGTATTTTGTTATAGAGACTTCCACTGTGCCTACGGAGTATTCATCTATCAGCCGTTTTCATTTACTACAGCATTCCCTATGCAGTGTGTACTGATGAACCCCAGGCGCTCAGTTGTCAGTGAGTTTAAATGAATTATCGATCGGTGATTCATCTACTTTTCAACCGAGAGTGAATTGCCCGCGCGTAAATAATTCTGCATTTACATATTCATAAAATTCCGTTAGGATGATTTTCTTCATTGAGTCCGTTTGCTTGGTTATTCATGCGGCTGTGTTTATTAAACGTTTCGGACACTAATTGCATGAAAATACAATAATCGTTGTTCAAAACATTCAATTAAACTGTTTATCTCAAAGGCTGCTGAATCAGCTGAAAACAGGCAAATGAAACGGTAGAAACGAAACGTTTCGATATTTTATTCATTTTTTATCACAATAATTTGCGTAAGAAAATTTGGTCATACCTATGCACGTCATTGTTATACCGGGTGATGGTAGTTCAAAGCCAACAAGGTTAGACGGATTTACTTCTTAGCTCACAGAGCAAACGCTGGTTTCTCCTAGCAAACAAATATAGGCTCATTGGCTGACAGTTTTGTAGTAATCCCGTCATATGTTTGTTGTATCGTGAACAGTCTCCAACTTCGGACCGCGATGTGGAGAACATTTTTGTTCACGTTTCCACCACGGCATCTACATTTGTATTTCAGGTCACCTCATGTACAGTGTATTATTAATAACCTATGATACAACGCCAAAGTATGCCAAAATCACAATTTTGTATCTTGTGTAAAGAGGCTTTGAACGGGTGGGAAAGTTCACTGCCAATGCCGTTTGGCTGTGAAGTGCTTTGATTGACAGTAAATTGACCTCATCCATTTGCCTACGTGGAAAAAAAAAACAGAAAAAGTACGTTGGTTGTCAAATTGTTCTTTAATATTCTCTGTTAATATGTATTGACTGCAGACACTTCAATCACTACGAGTGACTAGGATGTCATCGTGAGCTAACTGTAGTAAGGAACGCAGACAAACTAACAACTGTTATAGTGAGATTACCAGATTTAGAGCTCTGTTTTTCATGTCTTCAAAAACTGTACTTCCATCGCAATCAATTTATAGCGATCCATTTAAAGGGAAAAACTGAAGCACAAAGGACCAGTAACGACGCACTGAAGCAAATCGTCCTTGAATCTGTAAGTAGATGTCTCCTTCATTTGTTAAACTTGAAAATATATGGAAAATAATTTATCGTCAAACATGTAACAAGACACCATATGGAAAAATTTAATTAACACGGATGTTTTCTGATATATCAAGGAACATCGCATACAACACAATCAGTTGTTTCTTCGTCAGTTGTAACACACGTCTATCAGCTGTTTAATATTCTGCAGTGCTACAATGAGATTGCTTGATGCTGAACAACGAAACCATTGAATACGCTTTGTTCAGTGGTTGGCATAATGTTGGCCACAGGTCAATTTGAACTGAACAATGAACATCACATATGTGATGAAATCGTTCTCTTCAGCTTAAGAGAGTGATTGTCCCAGCTGAAACCGAGAGACGTCGGTGCGAGTCTTGTTTGTTGTGTCCCTGAACTGATTAAATCCAATTTGCTACAACATAGTGCACCTTCACGTCAATTCGTTGTTGAACTCTTAAGTGTTCGGGCTTCTTCTCATCCGTATGATGTTTCATTGGCGAAATTAATCAAAAACATGAGGACGTTTGTTTACTACTATGATTATGAACAAGGAAGTCAGAAACAGTTTTTTGCACAATGTATCTCTCGAACACATTTCGCTGCATCTCATCAGGTACATACTGCAGTCTACCGGTTTATATAGCAAAGTTCAATGTGTCTTGTGAAGTTAAACAACAAAATCAACAACCACACAAACACACACACACATCCGTACACATCAGTTACCAGGGCAATCTGGTACTAACGAACAAGTCTTTCTGCACGCAGAGGGGTGGCTTCCATTGGCTAATTGTTACCGCCTCCACGAACCCAAGAAGCCTTCGATTTTTTGTTGCGTAACGTATCCGAAACGCCTTCTCCAGGTTCATTTCAGGTGCACAAGTCAACAAGCGTCGGGCGATCGATGACGCTGGTTCTTTGTGAATTGTCACATTCTGACTTGAGCCCGTTATCGTAGTATTCATGAGCGTTTTGCGAACTCAAACTGGAATGTGTTCGTTGACCCGATTACGTAACTGCCGCTCCGTCCTGCCTATGTAAGTGGCTCGGCACTCACACGAGAATTCACAGATGATGTAAGATTTGGCGTTGAGCGGTAGCGGTGTTTTCAGAGGCGGTGTTGGGATTCGGGTGATGGTGGACAGCATGATTATACTGCATGATTATGCAGCATATGATTATACTTCGACAACTGGCATGGTAACTAGTACAGTTGCCCACATTTCGGTTATCAAACCAACAAAAATAAATGTCGGCGATGTGTCTCGCTGGTCGCATCAGTCCATATTGGTCTGCAACATGACCGGCTTTTACAAGCTGTTACTAGTTGGTACAATTTGCGGCATATTCCGGTCCGTATCCAACATGTAAACAAGTCAAGTTTCGAGTGAAAATACGTTTTTCTGATAAACCAAAAAATTCAACCTTGTTTTCAGACACGCACATAGGAACAATTTGTATTCGGCGCCATTAGACTGGGAAATATGAAGACTAACCTTGAAGGGTTCCAAACGAACCCGTATCAGCCGACTGGTCTATTGTAACACTGGCAAAATTCCACAAAAATATTATCGCCTAAGGAATAATCTACAAGCAAGTTGGTTGCAGTATGGCATAGTAGCATACACGATAGAAAAAGCTAAATATTTTGTTCCCTTCAAACTGCACAATGCAACGTTTTCACTACTGTTTACAATTTCATTGGACTTATCCAAAACATATGTCAACTAACCGATTGGTAGTAAAACATTCCTATGATTCTAACTCAAAAACTGACTCAGAATGAACTGTACAGTTTGCATTCATATGAAGCTTTCAGTTAATCCTTCCCGTGAGAAGTATCAAACTATAGTTTCGACTTGGTTAACGCCAGCCTGTAAAACATTTCATTATCATGACATGAGGTACAGTCAATGAAAAGTAGCAAACACAGACGTTGTAAAATCGTGTCCAGAATTATAGTTTTTACCGAGAAAAATGCATGCAACACTAACGAGTTCCAAATAGAGCAGCAGTGTCAAAGGCCGGCCAGGATGTTCGTGAAAGAAGGTTGCAACAATAGTTGGATGATTACCCTGTATCAAACACAAACGCCTTCTGGATTACGACAATCAAAGTATTGCTGAAAAGGTGAATAATTTCACCGTTTCCCCCTTGAAGTTACCTAAACCGTAACTGCACCTTCCTTGTTGGTGATCAAGCGATCTGACAATTGCAAACACAAGAATGTGACTGAACGATTGCACAATATTGGTCGATTGCGTCCAAATCGACAACAGCAGTGCTCTGGTTACCAGCGATGTATCGAAAATCCATGGTCGTAGTTGAACAGTCGGTGATGGCACGGATAGGCCCTGTTGGCGAACTATGCATGTTTGTTTTTGCAAAAACACCCAAAATAAAATTGTGCTGCATGCAACGTCTCTGATCATTTGTGAATGGTGTTCAACGAGGAACATCGTGTAAAAGGCCGACAATCAAGGTAACGTACAATAAATTTACTGGTTTCCATGGTTCTAAATTGGCATGAAGTTCCAATCCGAAAGATAATAACCGGAATTAGCAAAATAATCCCTGTCTCTTTTTCAGAGGCAATCGGTCCAGTTGGACAATATGAACATAAAACTATAGCGGAGACTTTCTATATGATAATTTGTTGTTGTCCATTGTGGGGTCAGTTGGGCACTAATCAGCGTGAGGGTTTTATGGATGAGTTAATGTCTAGGTAAACACTAATTTGTGCCCTATGATGTACCTGTGTGGCTGCTGACCAACTGAGTCACTTGAAAGAGATCATATACAAAAAAGGACCAGTAAATAACTGAGCCTAACTTCAGAGTTTCGATGCTGCCGGTGTCGTTTCCGATCTGTCCGTTAAGCGCTCGCGATAAGTGGGCTGCTAAATTAGTTTTACACAAAGTAGGGATCATTACACATTGGTTTTCCCCGACGAATTCTGATTTTGTACATGAGGCGCATGTATTGAACCTTAACTATCGATTACTATTTCAGAATACGGTGAGTTATCCATGTTTGAAGTCCATCGATTAGCGAATTTGACACATGTCTGAATAGATATAATCCAGAAATATATTACTTAATTCTTTGAACTATATATTCACAAAATTAGATTTAAGTAACGCTGGCTTCGTGCAGCTGTGCTTCAGCACTTCTTGTTACAAGTATTGGGCATATCGAAGAACGAAATGGCCGTATCGGTGTTCGATTCACAATTACATTTGACTTCATAAACCTCGCGAAAAAGAAACAAAATTTGGCCGACACCCACAGCCCTTATGATGTCAAAATCCAGATACGCAAATTGTTGAAAAAACTCACCTGGGATTCTGTTTATCCCTTTTACGTTGACAATGAGTTTGAAGTGATTCACTGCGTATCTATGTTAACTTATGTTAGAGCTTGCAATGGATCCGGTCCGTTGAAAATTTTGAGGGATTTCTAGACTGTCTACCAAAAACATACCTCACTTAGTGACGAATAGTGTTAGACACCGAATTGATTAGGAACAGCAATAAAACCGAACCATATTTGTTTAAAATCCATAGCAAATCAACAGGAGGAAGAAATTCGCCTAAATTGAACAAATAAACTTTCGAAAAATCTACGGATCATTCGAAGTGATTTACATTGAGTTCAAGCTTTCGAAAACAGCAGTAGAGCGAAACAGGTAATGTTGGTATCAAACTAACTACCTAGCCTTTTTTTGTCTCAACTTAGTTATATTTATTCATATGACATGAGTAAAGCCTTATGACAATTTTAACTGTACACCGTTTTGTCAATCAAAACCGAATTGCAAAACCTATCCGATGATAGAAATAAAGTTTGCAATGTTTTTGGATTTTTACTTGATAACTAGTGCAGTTTCTACAAATACACTGCTATATTTTTTGTGTTATACAGGCATAATCCAGAAGTGGACAGGGATTCTATGTGGTAAGATATTGCAAAACGAATGTAACGCATATGAGTAACACTGCGCAGAATAAGCCAGTCGAATGGATTAAAACTTTGTTGATTTCCACTTTTGTAGATGTAAGGAAATAACGTGCGGTGCTTTCCATTTGAGATATCAAACACGTGCGTTGACTAGACTTCGTTGACTCGGGCAGATTTGAACACATCTGTACAGTTCACGTGGGATTCTGTTGACAGAACATGATGAAATGTAACCGGTTATTTGTTCAGACCGTTATAAGCCTGTACTACCAGACTGATCATAACAGATGTTGCATCAGATAGGATTGAATGCAGTTTTCATAAAAATTGTCTGTACGTATCACTTTTTACCACGATGAATCTTCACACAGGTGACGAAATTGAATTGGAGGATTTAACGGAAACTCTTGCAAAGCCATTGACGATTGAAGACGAGCTTTCCAATTTCTCACAAACGACGATATCCGATAAGCTAATTGTGGCCACTGTGGAACCGAACACTAGTACGTACAGTAAGTTTTGTTGAAAACTGAGATTTTATGTTTGTGAAAATATGCCAAAGATAATAACGACTGATGTTATGTGATACAAAAATAACTTGCTGTGGCCTGGCCAAAAATGCTAAAGCAAACAATTAGGAGCTGGTCCGGAGTTGGTCAGTGTCCGGTCACGAATCGGCCCGGAGTTGGCCTGCACCACATACTGGAGTCGGTCCGAGTTCGGCCTGGCCAGACAGGCAGTCGGTCACGGGGAAGTTTGCCAGCCCACTGTTAACTGCATTGTACGATTCTAACATTAAATAGAGTGACGTTTTACAACAATTTAGTGGTTTCCCACTCGCTGATGTATCTAAACATCACGACTGTCACCTCTACATTAGACCGATCTAGCTGAGTGTACACTTAAATTTGTACTCAACACATAGAACCTTCGCGCAAACAGCGCTGACGGAGAACACACGCTTGTATCGTTCATCCCAACGAACGAGAAAGAGTATTACGGAACGGAAAATATATTTTGTACAAAATATAAACAACGTAATCTTGTTCCCTCACTCGTCCAAGTCCACCGTGCGTACTGCTGACCCACTGCCTGGGGGCAATCTGATATGAGGACATTACGTATTCCACAAATTTTCTTCCACGGTGAATTTTTGATAACACAAGGGTATGAAAAGATGGTGTAATAATGATTGTCATATCTAACCGTCTGTTTTAAGTTCGTTCGTGACTGCAGCTTTTTCTTGAAACTTCTGTAATGCTTCAAGGCTGGTCAACGGGAATACGGTCCTTATGGTATTCTAAGTTTACATATTGTGAACCCAACTATGTTACATTTATTTGGCATATTCCGCATGTATTTTGGGTAGGCTGCGTGAAAATTTGGCAGAGATAGATCACGCAAATATGATGAGGCTCCATTTCTAAACCACTAGGTGCTACATTGCTTTGATTGCACAGTTTATGTGTGAATTTGATCAATATTTTCTTGCAGTCATTCCGATTGTGATCCGTGCTATCCGTCAAACAATCGGGGAAAAGAAAATCAGAGTCAAATGTCGTGTGTACTCAAAACTGAAAACGAGGTGCGAAGGATGATTGAGTAACGTATAATTGTCTGGCATTACCACCGGAAAACACGGCTGAATTAAAATGAAACTGAATATTGTTTCATGCGAAAATATCTGCCCATTGAATGCATTATTGTTAGTAGTTTGAACAATTCGGATATCAATTACTTAGGTCCAACAGGTGCTTGTTCTTGAACTTCAGTTTGTCACAAAGTGCCAGAAGATTTGGTCGCAAAAGTGTTAGTATAAAAGGTCGTTGAGTTTTGATGAGTAAATGTGGATCTCTTTGGTCAAAGTCAGCGAGCCCGAAGAATTCAGATACTGTCTGATTAGCAACATATAAATTGACAAATTGACAGAGACGACAATCAACCACATCACTTGCAACAGACTGTTCACAACGCAACAGATGTTATCACAAAATACATAGAGTCTCTCGTAGAAGTAACTGCATACAGTCAGGTGAAATAATTTGTTGAATATATTAGTAGCCTTTGGTGAGAGAAGCACGAGGTCAATCCTCCAATCAGCAGTCTACTAAAGAGACCACTACAACAAACATTGCTGATTGCTTGGAGAGAAATTCATCGTGGGAGAAAAAGATGTATATGGTGGATGACCAATTATTGGGTATGGTATTAGCCAAATGCTCATGTTGGAGGTCATTTATAATACAAAGCGTGTCAGTTTCAAGCAACCTGTTTAAGACGACGGATTTTGTAATCAAACCACGCATAAATGCAACAGTAATATATACGTAACCAGGAATTACTTGGAATTTAACGATTGGCAGAAGCGCGTAATGATCAGAATGCTCAAATCGGCTGCTGCGTATTGGCATCAAAATGAATGCGGAACGATGAAATGATTCGATGAGTTGAACTGGCATAGAAAGACATTAGAAATCTGCGAAAGCTCGCAGGTGAGCAGCTGAAACAGGAAATGAGCAAGAGCTAGGACAGAGGAGAAAAGATTGAGAAGAATCAATACAAACAGGTGGGAAATACGCGAAGTAAAAAAGCGTCACGGGAGAGAACGAAAAGGGGAGAGGAGAAAAATCACACAATTAACCAAACGTCAACGGAATACTCAGCGGCGGGAAAAGGGGAAGGTGAGGAGAAAAAAGCGTGCGAAAAAGACATATAGATTAATACTAGACATGTATTTGTCGGAAAGATGATTTTCATGACGAAAGTATATTTTGAGAATTATCTGCAAATCTATTCAGAGAAGGAAGCATGAGATTGCGTACGAACTGCGCATATCTGCGAACATCATGTAAGAATCTACAAAGAGGATGGTCCCATATTCTGTGGTTAATACATGTGAACTCTTAACGTATATTTCACGTGAATTCAACACGTTTTCTCATACCTTAGACAAGCGGTCCTTACCAGCTGAAGATTCGGAACGATAGGAGGAGAATGCAGGACACTATCCAGATACCACGCCTCGTGACATTATAATAATGTCTAAGAAAACGGTGTTGCATATAACTCCTTCCAGTGATCAGCATTCCGATTGATCCAGCTGATCCCTCGATAGATAGTACTGACTAACTAACATCCGTGAGTATCACTTGAGTAGTACCCGACATTAATTATGTTTGGGAAATGAGTTGTTCGCCTGAAGTAAGAGTCCATAATGACACGGGAGTGTTGAAGAGATGTAATTTTGTTTTCCGTCAATATTTCTTTAATTTAGAATATTTGCAAGTCTGTGTTACATAGTAACTGAACAACGAACAATGGTGGAGAGAGAAATATTTATAGAAATGATTACGTCTCTGTGAAAAATGGAACTGGAATAAATGGACTGGTCCGATAAACTCAAGATATTTACCTGGCTACGTCATATGATGTACACATGCTGATTTGTGTTAGGCCGAATGTTCCAGTAAGCTGACCAGATTATCAAATGAAATATTTACAACCACAATCAATTTTGAACAATACCCGGATTGCCTGAATCATTCTAAAAGAAGAGTAAACTTGGTAATTTGAAACAAGTGACAGGAAGAGGTATATGAGGAGAAAGATTGACATACATGAAAACAAAAAATGGGGAACATGAAAACAATAGAAGATCAAAATTTTAACAAGACAGCAGGTTGGAGAAAAGCGGCAAGATTAGAGGGAGAGCAAAAACAGATAGGAAGTAGGCAGACAAAATCTGCGGGAAAAATAAACCGGACAACGAGGAAAATGGCCTGATAGAAAAGTGAAGGTGGAGGACGGGGCAATGCTGAAGGCAAAACACGCATGAAACTACAGATGAAACGTCCGACAAACCAAATGAACACATTCGAAGTTCGTATGCCACAATTACAATCCCAATGACCATTCAAGATTCACACGCACTAATCAGTTT